>JAEOAD010000005.1:59710000-59952879 GCA_036365145.1 Orientallactaga sibirica | reverse complement strand
ATCTGCATTGCAAAGTCGGATCATCCATTCCTTTGTTAACTGTAAACCTCTGCATTAAAAAGAGGGATCATCCATTCTGTAGTTCAATGTAAAAACCTTCATTGAACAGAGGGTTCATTTATTCCTTAGGTAAAGATCAACACATGCATTGCACAGAGGGATCATCCATTTGTTAGGTATTTGTAAACACCTGCATTGCACACAGAGAACATCCATTCCTTTTGTAAAGGTAAACACCTGCATTGACCAGAGGGATCTTTCATTCTTTAGATAATAGTAAACACCTGCATTGCACAGACGTTTTATCCATTCCTTAGGTAAATGTAAACACCTGCATTACACAGAGGTATAATCCATTCCTTAGGTAACTGTAAATACCTACATTGAACAGAGGGGTCATCCATTCCTTATATAACGGTAAACACCTGCATTACACAGAGGGATAATCCATTGCTTCGGTAAAGATAAACACCTGCTTTGCACAGAGAGATCATCCATTCCTTAGGTAATGATAAACAGCTGGATTGCACAGAGGGATCATCCATTCCTTAGGTAATGATAAACACCTGCACAGCACAGAGGGATCATCCATTTCTTAGGTATCAGTAAACACCTGCATTGAAAAGAGGGCTCATCTATTCAGTAGGTAAAAGTAAACATCTGAATTGCAAAGTTGGATCATCCATTCCTTTGTTAATTGTAAACCTCTGCATTAAACAGTGGGATCATCCATTCTTTAGATAACTGTAAACACCTTAATTGAACAGAGGGTTCATTTATTCCTTAGGTAAAGATCAACAACTGCATTGCACAGAGGGATCATCCATTCCTTAGGTAATGATAAATACCTGCACTGCGCAGAGGGATCATCCAATCCTTAGATATCAGTAAACACCTGCATTGAAAAGAGGGCTCATCTATTCCGTAGGTAAAAGTAAACATCTTCATTGCAAAGTCGGATCATCCATTCCTTTGTTAACTGTAAACCTCTGCATTAAACAGAGGGTTCATCCATTCTTTAGATAACTGTAAACACCTTCATTGAACAGAGAGTTCATTTATTCCTTAGGGAAAGATCCACACCTGCATTGAACAGAGGGATCATCCATTTCTTATGTAATGATAAACACCTGCACTGCATTGCATAAAGGGATCATCCATTACTTAGGTAAAGATAAACACCTGCATTGCACAGAGGGATCATCCATTCCTTATGTAACTGTAAACACATGCATTGAACACAGGGGTCATCCAATCCATAGATGTCAGTAAACACCTGCATTGAAAAGAGGGCTCATATATTCCTTAGTTAAAGATGAACACCTGCATTGCACAGAGGGATCATCCATTCCTTAGGCAAAGGTAAACACCTGCAATGCACAGAGGGATCATCCATTCCTTAGGTAACTGTAAACACCTACATTGATCAGAGGGATCATCCATTTCTTAGATAACGGTAAACACCTGCATTGCACAGAGGGATCGTCCCATTCTTTAGGTAACGGTAAACATGTACATTGAACAGAGGGATCATCTATTCCTTAGGTAAAGATCAACACCTGCATGGAACAGAGGGATCATCCACCCTTAGGTAACGGTAAACAAGTGCATTGAACAGAGGGATCATCTACTCCATAGTTAAAGATGAACACCTGCATTGCACAGAGGGATCATACAAATCCTTAAGTAAAGGTCAACACCTGCATTGCACAGAGGGATCATCAGTTCCCTCAGTAAAGATAAACAAGTGCATTGCACAGAGGGATCATCCATTACTTAGGTATCAGTAAACACCTGCATTGAAAAGAGGCCTCATCTATTCCTTAGGTAAAGGTAAACACCTGCATTGCAAGTCGTGTCATCCATTACTTAGGAAACTGTAAACCTCTGCATTGAAGGGAGGTATCATCCATTCTTTAGATAATGGTAAACACCTGCATTGAACACAGAGCTCATCTATTCCTTATCTAAAGACCAACATCTGCATTGCACACAGGGATCATCCATTACTTATGTAATGGTAAACACCTGCATTGAACAGAGGGATCATCCCTTGCTTAGATATCAGTAAACACCTGCATTGCACAGAGGGTTCATCCATTCCTTAGCTAACTGTAAACACGTGCATTGAACAGTGGCGTCATCCATTCCTTAGATATCAGGAAACACCTGCATTGAACACAGGGATCATCAATTCCTTAGGTAAAGATCAACACCTGCATTGCACAGAGGGATCATCCATTTCTTAGGTAACTGTAAACACCTGCATAGAACAGAGGGATCGCCCATTCCATAGATAATGGTAACCAGCTGCATTGAACAGAGGGATCATCCCATTCTTTAGATAAAGGTAACCACCTGCATTTCCAAGAGGGATCATCCATTCCTTAGGTAAAGGTAAACACCTGCATGGCAAAGTCGGATCCTCCAATCCTTAGGTAACTGTAAACCGCTGCATTGTACAGAGAGATCATTCATTCTGTAGATAATAGTAAACACCTGTATTGAACAGAGGGATCATCTATTGCTTAGGTAAGGATCAACACCTGCATTGCACAGAGGGTCCTCCATTCCTCATATAACGGTAAGCACCTGCGTTGAACAGAGGGTTCATCTATTCCTTAGGTAAACTTCAACACCTGCATTGCACAGAGTGATGATCCATTCCTTATGTAATGGTAAACACCTGAATTTAACAAAGGGATCGTCTACTCCTTAGGTAAAGATCAACACCTGCATTGCACAGAAGGATCATCCATTCCTTATGTAAAGGACAGTACCTGCATTGCACAGAGGGAACTTCCATTCATTAGGTAAAGATAAACACCTCCATTACACAGAGGAATCATCCTTTCCTAGGTAAAGGTAAACACCAGCATTGAACATAGTTATATTCTATTCCTTAGGTAACAGTAAACACCTGCAATGCACAGAGGGATCATCCCATTCCTTACATAAACGTAAACACCTGCATGGAAAACAGGGATCATTCATTCCTTAGGTAAACACCTGCCTTGCACAGAGGGATCATCCATTCCTTAGGTAAGAGGTGAAAACCTGCATTGCACAGAGGGATCATCCATTCCTTAGGTTATGGTAAACCTGCATTGAACAGAGGAATCTTCCATTCCTTAGATAATGGCAATCACCACAGAGGGATCACCTGCTCCTTAGGTAAAGATCAACACCTGCAATGCACAGAGAGATAATCGATTCCTTAGGTAAGGGTAAACACCTGCATTGCACAAAGGGATCATCCATTCCTTAAGTGAAGGGAGTAACCTATGTTGAACAGAGGGATCATCTTTCTTTAGGTAAACACTTGCGTAGAACAGAGGAATCATGTATACCTTAGGTAAAGTTCAACAGCTGCATTGCACAGGAGGATCATCCAATTCCTCAGGTAAAGTTAAGCACCTGAATTGCACAGAGGGATCATCCATTCCTCAGGTAAAGGTAAACACCAGCATTGAATATAGGTATCTTCCATTCCTTAGGAATTAGAAAATACCTGCAATGTACAGAGGGATCATCCATTCCTTAGATAACCTTAAACACCTGCTTTAAACAGAGGGATCATATATTCCTTATGTAAAGATCAACACCTGCATTGCAGAAGGGCATCATCCCATTACTTAGGTAAAGGTAAACACTTGCATTGCATAGAGGGGTCATCCATTCCTTAGGTAATGGTAAACACATGCATATCACAGAGGGATCATCCATTCCTTAGGTAATGGTAAACACCTGCATTGAACAGAGGGATCAGCCAATCCATAGATAACAATAAACACCTGCATTGAACAGAGGGATTATCCATTCCTTAGGTAAAAGATAAAACACCTGCATTGCACAGAAGGATCATCCATTCCTTAGGTAAAGGGCAACACAGAGGGATATTCCATTCATTAGGTAAAGATAAACACCTCCACTGCACAGAGGAATCATCCTTTCCTTAGGTAAAAGTAAACACGAGCATTGAACATAGGCTTCTTCAATTCTTTCGGTAATAGTAAACACCTGCAATGCACAGAGGGATCATCCCATTCCTTACATAAACGTAAACAACTGCACCTTCCATTCCTTAGGTAAAGCTCAACTCCTGCATTGCACAGAGGGATCACCCATTCCTTAGGTAAAGGTCAACACCTGCCTGGCCCAGAGGGATGATCGATACCTTATGTAAAGGTAAGCATATGCATCGAACAGAGGATCTTCCATTCCTTAGGTAATAGTAAACACCTGCAATGCACAGAGGGATCATCCATTCCTAAGGTAAATGTAAACACCTGATTGCACAGAGGGATCATCAATCCCTTAGGTTTTTGTAAACACCTGTATTGCACAGAGGGATGAACAATTCCGTAAGTAAATGTAGAAACCTGCGTTGAACAGAGGGATAAACCTTCTTTATGTAAAAGTAAACACCTGCGTTGAACAGAGGTATCATCCATTCTTTTGGTAATGGTAAACACCTGCATTGAACAGAGAGCTCATCTATTCCTTACCTGAAGATCAACACCTGCATTGCACAGAGGGATCATCCATTCCTTATGTAATGGCAAACACCTGTATTGAACAGAGGGATCATCCATTCCTTAGATATCAGTAAACACCTGCATTGCACAGAGGGATCATCCATTACTTAGGTAAAGATAAACACCTGCATTGCACAGAGGGTTCATGCATTCCTTAGCTAACTGTAAACACGTGCATTGAACAGTGCCATCACTCATTCCTTAGATATCAGTAAACACCTGCATTGAACAGAGGGATCATCTATTCCTTAGGTAAAGATCAACACCTGCATTGCACAGAGGGATCATCCATTTCTTAGGTAACTGTAAACACCTGCATTGAACAGAGGGATCGTCCATTCCACAGATAATGGTAAATGCCTGCATTGAACAGGGGGATCATCTATTCCTTAGGTAATAATCAACACCTGCATTGCACAGAGGGATCATCCCATTCCTTAGGTAAAGTTAACCACCTGCATTTCCCAGAGGGATAATCCATTTCTTAGGCAAAGGTTAACACCTGCATTTCAAAGTCTGATCCTCCAATCCATAGGTAACTGTAAACTGCTGCAGTGAAAAGAGGGATCATCCATTCTTTAGATAATGGTAAACACCTGTGTTGAACAGAGGGATTATCTATTCCTTAGATAACATTAAACTCATGCATTGAACAAAGGGATCATCTAATGCTTAGGTAAGGATCAACACCTGCATTGCACAGAGGGTCCTCCATTTCTTAAGTAAAGGTAAACACCTGCATTGACAGAGCGATCATCCATTCCTCATGTAACGGTAAAGACCTGCATTGAACAGAGGGTTCATCGATTCCTTAGGTAAAGTTCAACACCTGCATTGCACAGAGTGATAATCCATTCCTTATGTAATGGTAAACACCTGTGTTGAAAAAGGGATCACCTATTCCTTAGATAACATTAAGCACCTGCATTGAATAGAGGGATCATCTATTCCTTAGGTAAGGATTAACACCTGCATTTCACAGAGGGTCCTCCATTCCTTAAGTAAAGGTAAACACCTGCATTGACAGAGGGATCATCCATTCCTTACGTAAAGGTCAAAACCTGCATTGTACAGAGGGATCCTCCATTCCTTAGATCATGGTAAACACCTGCCTTGCACACAGGGATCATCCATTCCTTAGGTAAGAGGTGAAAACCTGCATTGCACAGAGGGATCATCCATTCCTTAGGTTATGGTAAACACCTGCATTGAACAGAGGGATCTTCAATTCCTTAGATAATAACAATCACCACAGAAGGATCACCTGCTCCTTAGGTAAAGATCAAAACCTGCAATGCACAGAGAGATCATCCATTCCTTAGGTAAGGGTCAACACCTGCATTGCACAGAGGGATCATCCATTCCTTAAGTGAAGGGAGTAACCTGTGTTGAACAGAGGGATCATCTTTCGTTAGGTAAACCCCTGCGTTTTACAGAGGAATCATGTATTCTTTAGGTAAATTTCAACACCTGCATTGCACAGAGGAATCATCCATTACTAAGGTAAAGGTAAACACCTGCCTGGCTGAGAGGGCTCATCCATTCCTTACGTAAAGATAATCACCTACATTGCACAGAGGAATCATCCATTCCACAGGTAAAGGTAAACACCAGCATTGAATATAGGCATCTTCCCTTCCTTAGGCAATAGTAAATACCTGCAATGCACAGAGTGATCATCCCACTCCTCATATAAGCGTAAACAACTGCATTGAACAAAGGGATCATCCATTCCTTAGATAACCTTAAACACCTACTTTGAACAGATGGATCATGTATTCCTTATGTAAAGATCAACACTTTCATTGCAGAAGGGCATCATCCCATTCCTTAGGTCAAGGTAAACACTTGCATTGCATAGAGGGGTCATCCATTCCTTAGGTAATGGTAAACACATGCATGTCACAGAGGGATCATCCATTCCTTAGGTAATTGTAAACACCTGCATTGAACAGAGGGATCAGCCAATCCATAGATAACAATAAACACCTGCATTGAACAGAGGGATTATCTATTCCTTAGGTAAAGATCAACACCTGCATTGCAGAGAAGGATCATCCATTCCTTAGGTAAAGGGCAACACCTGCAATACACAGAGAGATATTCCATTCATTAGGTAAAGACAAACACCTCCATTGCACGGAGGAATCATCCTTTCCTTAGGTAAAAGTAAACACCAGCATTGATCATAGGCTTCTTCAATTCCTTAGATAATAATAAACACCTGCAATGCACAGAGGGATCATCCCATTCCTTACATAAACGTAAACACCTGCACCTTCCATTCCTTAGGTAAAGGTCAACTCCTGCATTGCACAGAGGGATCACCCATTCCTTAGGCAAAGGTCAACACCTGCCTGGCCCAGAGGGATGATCGATACCTTGTGTAAAGGTAAGCATATGCATCGAACAGAGGGATCTTCCATTCCTTAGGTAATAGTAAACACCTGCAATGCACAGAGGGATCATCCATTCCTAAGGTAAATGTAAACACCTGCATTGCACAGAGGGATCATCAATTCCTTAGGTTTTTGTAAACACCTGTATTGCACAGAGGGATGAACAATTCCGTAAGTAAATGTAGAAACCTGAGTTGAACAGAGGGATCATCCTTTTTTATATAAAGGTAAACACCTGCGTTGAACAGAGTTATCATCCATTCTTTAGGTAAAGGTAAACACCTGCATTGAACAGAGGGATCATCCCATTCCTTACATAACTGTAAACGCATGCATTGCAAAGAGGAATCATCCATTCCTTAAGTAACGGTAAACACCTGTATTGAACAGAGGGATTATCCAATCCTTAGATAATGGTAAACACCTGCAGGGATCATCTATTCCTTAGTTAAAAGTCAACACCTGCATTTCACAGAGGGATCATCCATTCCTTAGGTAAAGTTCAACAACTGCCTGGCTCAGAGAGATCATTCATTCCTAATGTAACTGTAAATACATGCATTGCACACAGAGACATCCATTCCTTTTTTAAAGGTAAACATGTGCATTTCACAGAGGGATCATCCCATCCTTATATAACAGTAAACACCTGCATTGCACAGAGGTATCATCCATTCCTTAGGTAATGATAAACACCTGCATTGCACATAGGGATCAGCCATTCCTTATGTAAAGATCAACACCTGCATTGGATAGAGAGATCATCCATTCCTTAGGTATAGGTCAATACATGCCAGGCACAGAGGGATCATCCATCCATACCTTATGTAAAGTTAAACACCTGCATTGCACACAGGGAACATCAATTCCTTTGGTAAAGCTAAACACCTTCATTGAACAGAGGGATCTCCATTTCTTAGGTAATAGTAAACACCTGCAATGCACAGAGGGATCATCCATTCCTTAGGTAAGGGTAAACTCGTGCATTGCACAGAGGGATCATCCATTCCCTAAGTGAAGGGAGTAACTGTGTTGAACAGAGGGATCATCTTTCTTCAGGTAAAGGCAAACACCTGCGTTGAACAGAAGAATCATGTATTCCTTAGCTAAAGATCAACACCTGCATTGCAGAGGAGGATCATCCCATACCTTAGGTATAGTTAAGCACCTGCATTGCACAGAGGAATCATCCATTCCTCAGGTAAAGGTAAACACCAGCATTGAACATAGGCATCTTCCATTCCTTAGGCAATAGTAAATACCTGCAATGCACAGAGGGATCATCCCACTCCTTATATTAACGTAAACAACTGCATTGAACAAAGGGATCATCCATTCCTTAGATAACATTAAACACCTGCTTTGAACAGAGGGATCATATATTCCTTATGTAAAACCTAAACCTGTCAGTCTCTGGTTACTACAAAAGTTTAATGATGGCTAATGGCAATTAAATTTAAATTGTTCTAGTCTCTCTTTACTATGCCTTATACCAATTAACTTGTTTGATTTTATTATTATTGGTACTGTTATTATAAATCTATTAAAAGCCAGGGACAAAATGTGGTAATTTAAATATATGTCCCCCAATATATTCAGTATTTTATTAATTTATAGTTTACATCTACAATTGCCTTACTAAGGACAAATTAACTGGGTCCAATTTTAAGGTGCAATAATAATTTAAAATTCCATTATAAAGATATACAAAATGTGCCTAACAAGAGTTCCTAAAGCTTGCTGTGACTTAACTACAATAATTTTGCTCTATGTACTATATGACTAATTAATTTCTTTTTCTCTCTTTCTTGACTCTATAATTACAGGCCAACTTCTTCTGCCAGTATGAAACTTCCCCTAGATCTATAAGCTTCAACTTCATAAAAAACTAACAATATATGTCTCATATCTTTTCTTCCTTGATTAATCATCCTAATATTTTATTATTATTTTAGGTCATTCCAACCCATCTAATCTCCAAGACCTCACTACTAAATGCCTTGCCATTTTACAGGCCCATGATTTTACAGGTGTCTCCAGAAAATATTCAAACTGCCCCTCCCTTCAAAATTTTGGGCTCCATGTTATTCCTTAATACTGTCTCTCCTGTCAAACCCCAACTCCATATTCAAAAATTAACTTACAGATCCCGTCAGCCTTTCCTCCAGGTACCTCCTCTTCAAACTACAGGAGCCAATCCTCAAGGACTACGCCCTAATCACCTTTGACAGATTGACATTACACACTATTCTCCATTTAAAAAACTTAAATATATTTTTCTCTCAGTTGATACATTCTCCCATGCTTACTGGGCATCAGCACATGCTGGGGAAAATACTAAACATACTATTAGCCATATGCTATAATTTTTTCCACGCTTGTATTGCCAGATCAAATCAAAACCGATAATGGTCCCTGCTTCATAAGCAAAGCGTTTATAGATTTCCTCCAAACCTGGAAAATCTCACTTTCCACAGGCATCCCATGTAACCCATGTGGCCAAGCCATCATAGAAAAATATCATCAAACTCTCAAGTCTCAATTACAAAAACAAAATGGGGAATCCCTATCCCCACATGACCAACTAAAAAGGCATTATTAACCCTAAATGTTTTAAATTTTTCTGAAGAAGATAGACACTTGTCCCCTTTTCAAAAACATTGGACCTCAGCTGTCACCTACAGATCCATCTGGGTCAAATGGAGGGACCCATTAACTGGGGCCTGGAAGGGACCAGACCCCCTCCTCACAGCAGGGAAATGATTTAGATGTGTCTTTCCTCAAGAGGAAAAAAGACCTATGTGGGTACCAGCAAGAGACTTAAAATATTTACCCCAACAAGGGGATGATAATAATCAATTCTCCAGGGAGTGTCCCACCCCTGAGAACTATGCCTCTGTTTCTTCCCCAGGTACAACTGGAAGTGTGGATGCTACTAGATCCGAATGAAGCCAGAAAAGCTCCAGAAAGATTTACAGAAGAGGAGTTGGGACTTCTAAGACAACCTGCTGTAGATGAGCTTACATGGCTTTTTATCCCACCTTTTCCCACCCCTTGGATCCCTCCTGCTTCTTGCTCTTTACCCTACCTTCTCCCTCCCCCTGAGCCACTCCTTCTTCTTATCCTCACTCTCAGGCCCTGTGTAATTAATAAGATTACACAATTAATTCACCAACAGCTTGAGGCAATTAAACTTCATCAGGTCACAATTAAACTTCATCAGGTCAAGGCACCACAGGTTTATGACTCAAAGGCAATGGCTTTTCTGCTTACTGGCTAACCACCTAACATCCCTCCCCCACCCTCCATCGAACCAACAACATGTAAGATCTCAGACAGGCTGAGACAACCTAAGACAGGGCGTGGAGTGGTCAACCAGGTACAGGCATGGTACTCAGTGACGGGTAAGATTCCCAGAGGGGGACAACCTAAGACAGAGGCCATGGCCGTCCACCGTTCTTACAAAAACAAAAGGGGGAGATGTTGGACCCTACCCGCTCTGAAGCCTAGTGGTTAGCCCAGCCAGTCTTGGCCTACTCCCGGTGAGGCCTAGTTGAGCTTCCAGAGCCTAAGTAGAGTTTCACGACCTGTCCTTGAAGTGACTCAGCACCAAAGCTGAAACTACCTCCCCCCATATGCTGCTCATGTGGTGAAATACTATTGGCCCTTACACCGTTATCTCATCCTTTTTCCCACCCTCTCTCAAAATATATAAATACCTTCCCATGACAATAAAGGGAGAGATTTTCCGCCAGACGGACTCCGCGGCTCAATGTGGTTTTTCTCCCTGGTATTTTGGGGGGAGGGTTTTGAGTCACCGACACCCACCTTCCCACACAGCCTCGAGAGAAGCAGCTGGCCCGGCGCTCTCTCTCTTCTGCTCTACCTGCCGGTGGTGGAAGGAAAAAAACCACCGGCAATGGGTGCCCAACATGGGGCGCAACAATGGATGACCCTACTGTGCAATCCAGGTGTTTACCATTACCTAAAGAATGGATGATCCCTCTGTAGAATGCAGGTATTTACCTTTACTTAAGGAATGGATGGTCTCTCTGTGCATTGCAGCTGTTGATCTTTACCAAAGAAATAGATGATCCCTCTGTTCAATGCAGGTGTTGATCATTACCTAAGGAATGGATGATCCATCTGTGCAATGCAGGTGTTGCCCTATACCTAAGGAATGGATGATCCCTCTGTACAATGCAGTTGTTTACCTTTACCTGAGGAATATATGACACCTCTGTACAATGCAGGTGTTTACCTTTACCAAAGGAATGGATGTCCTCTGTGTGCAATGCAGGTGTTGACCATTACCTAAGGAATAGATGATCCCTTTGTTCAATGCAGGTGTTTAGCTTTACAAAAGGAATGGATGTTCTCTGTGTGCAATGCAGGTGTTTACCTTTACATAAGGAATGGATGATCCCTCTGGGTCAGGCAGGTGTTGACCTTTACCTAAGGAATGGATGATCCCACTGTGCAATGCAGGTGTAGTCCATTACCTAAGGAATGGATAATCCCTCTGTTCAATGCACGTGTTTACCGTTATCTACCGAATGGATGATCCCTCTGTGCATTGCAGTTGTTTACTATTACCTAAGGAATGAACGATGGCTCTTTTCAATGCAGATGTTTACCTTTACCAAAGGAATGGATCTTCCCTGTGTGCAATGCAGGTGTTACCTTCACATAAGGAATGGAGGTTCCTTCTTGGCCAGGTAGGTGTTGACCTTTACCTAAGGAATGGATGAACTCTCTGTGCAATACAGACTTTTATCTTTACCTAAGAAATAGATGATTCCCCTGTTAAAAGCAGGTGTTTACCATTATCTAAGGAATGGATGATCGCTCTGTGAAATGCAGGTGTTTAACTTTACCTAAGGAGTGGGATCATCACGCTGTGCAATGCAGTTGTTTAACTTTACCTAAGGAATAAATGATCCCTATGTGAAATGAAGGTGTTTACCATTATCTAAGGAGTGGATGATATCGCTGTTCAACGCAGGTGTTTACCTTTGTCAAAGAAGGATGATCAGTCTGTTCATCGCTGGTTTCTACCCTTACCTAAGGAATGGATGACACCTCTGTTCAATGCAGGTGTTTACAGTTACCAAAGGAATGGATGATGCCTCTGTGCAATGCAGGTGTTTATGTTTACCTAAAGAATCGATGATCCCTCTGTTCCATGCAGAGGTTTACAGTTACCTAAGGAATTCATGATCCCTCTGTGCAATGCAAATATTTTCAGTTACCTAAGGAAAGGTTGATCCGACATTGCAATCCAGGTGTTTACCTTTAACTAAGGAATAGATGAGCTCTCTTTTCAATGCAGGTGTTTACCTTTACAAAAGGTATGGATGATCCCTCTCGGCCACTCAGGTGCCGACCTTTACCTAAGGAATGGATGATCCCTCTGTTCAATGCAGGTGTTGATTTTTACTTAAGGAATGGATAATCCCTCTGTGCAATGGAGTTGTTGTCCTTTACCTAAGGAATGGATGATCCCTCTGTACGATGCAGGTGTTAACCTTTACCTAAGAAATGGATGATCCCTCTGTGCGATGAATATGTTCACCTTTACCTAAGGAATATATGACACCTCTGTTCAATGCAGATGTTTACCTTTACTAAGGAATGGATGATCCCTCTGTTCAATGAACGTGTTTACAGTTATCTAAGGAATGGATGACCCCTCTGTGCAATGCAGGTGTTCTTCTTTACCTAAGGAATGGATGATCCCTCTCTTTAATGCAGTTGTTTACCGTTATCTTAAGAAATGGATGATCCCTCTGTTCAATGCAGGTGTTTACAGTTACCTAACGAATGGGTGATCCCTCTGTTCAATGCAGGTGTTTCCCGTTATCTAGGGAATGGATGATCTCTCTGATCATTGCAGGTGTTTATCATTACCTACGGAATGTATGATTCCTCTGTGCAATGCAGGTGTTTAATGCTACCTAAGGAAAGGATTATACCTCTGTTCAACGCAGGTGCCTACCTTTACCTATAGAAGGATGATCCCTCTCTTCGAACCAGCTTTCTACCTTTACTTAAGGAATGGATGATCCTCCAGGGCAATGCAGGTGTATACCCTTCCTCAGGAATAGACGATCCCTCTGTGCATTGTAGGTGTTTACATTTATGATCAGAATTGATGATCCCTCTGTGCAAAACAGGTGTTAACTATTACCTAAGGAATTGAGGATCACTCTGGCCAGGCAGGTGTTGACCTTTACCTAAGGAATGGATGAAACCCTGTATTCAATAGATTATCCCTCTGTTAAATGCAGGTTTTTACTGTTACCTAAGGAATGTATGATCCCTCTGTTCAATGCAGGTATTTACTGTTATCTTAGGAATGGATGATACCTCTATTCAATGCAGGTGTTTACCGTTATCTTAGCAATGGATGATACCTCTGGTCAATGCAGGTGTTTACTGTTACCTAAGGAATGGATGATCCCTCTGTTCAATGCAGTTGTTTACTATTACCTAAGGAATGGGAGATGCCTATGTTCAATGCTGGTGTTTAACTTTTTAGAAGGAAAGGATGATTCCTCTGTGTAATGGAGGTGTTTATACTTACCTTGTGAAAGGAAGATCCCTCTGTGCAATGCAGGTTTTTTCCTTTTCCTAAGGAATGGATGACCTTCTGTGCAATGCAGATGTTGAACTTTAATTAAGGAATCGATTATCCCTCTGTGCAATGCAGGTGTTGATCTTTACCTAAGGAATAGATGATCCCACTATTCAACTCACATGTTTACGATTATCTAAGGAGTGGTTGATACCTCTGTTCAATGCAGTTGTTTACCATTACCTAAGTAATGGATGATCCATCTGTGCAATCTAGGTGTTTACCTTTTCCTAAGAAATGGATGACCTTCTTTGCAATGGAGGTGTTTACCTTTACCTACGGAATGACACAAACCCTCTGTGCAATACAGGTTTTGATCTTTACCTAAGGAAGAGATGATCCCTCTGTTCAATGCAAGTGCTTACCCTTATCTAAGGAAGGGATGATCTCTCTGTTCAATGCAGGTGTTTACAGTTACCTAAGTAATGGATGATCCCTCTGTGCAATGCAGGTTATTAGATTTCCCTAAGGAATGGATGATGCTTCTGTGCACTGCAGGTGTTTATATTTGTCTTAGGAATGGATGATCACTCTGTGCAGTGCAGGTGTTTACTATTACCTCAGGAATGAAATGCATGATTCCTCTGTGCAATGCAGGTGTTTAATGTTAGCTGAGGAATGGATGATCCCTCTGTTCAACGCAGGTGTCTAGCTTTGCCCAAAGAAGGATGATCCCTCTCTTCAAACCAGGTTTCTACCTTTACTTAAGGAATGGATGATCCCCCAGTGCAATGCAGGTGTATACCCTTACAAAGGAATAGATGATCCCTCTGTGCATTGCAGGTGTTTACTATTATCTAAGGAATGGATGTTCCCTGTGTGCAATGCAGGTGTTTACCTTTACATAAGGTATGGATGATCCCTCCAGGCCAGTCAGGTGATGACCTTTACCTAACCAGTAGATGATCCCTCCGTGCAATGCAGGAGTTGATCTTTACTTAAGGAATCGATGATCCCTCTGTGCAATGCAGGTGTTGTCCTATACCTAAGGAATGGATGATCCCTCTGTGCAATGTAGGTGTTGACCTTTACCTAAGGAATGGATGATCCCTCTGTTCAATGACGTTGTTGACCTTTACCTAAGGAATGGACAATCCATCTGTTCAATGCAGGTGTTAACCATTATCTAAGAAATGGATGATCCCTCTGTTCAATGCAGGTTTTTAGCTTTATATAAGGAATGGAAGATCCCTCTGTGCATTGCAGCAGTTTATATTTGTCTTAGGAATGGATAATCCCTCTGCGCATTACAGGTGTTTACTATTACCTAAGGGATGAAATATCCCTCTGTTCAATGTAGGTGTTTACCTTTACATAAGGAATGGATGATGGCTCTGTGCAATGCAGATGTCGACCATTACCTAAGGAATGGATGATCCTTCTTTTCAATGCAGGTGTTTAACGTTACCTAAGGAATGGATGATCCCGCTGTGCAATCCAGATGTTTCCCATTACCTAAGGAATGGATGATCCCTCTGTGCAATGCAGGTGTTGACCATTACCTAAGGAATTATATGATTCCTCTGTGCAATGCAGCTGTTGATCTTTGCCTAAGGAATATATGATCCGTGTGTTCAATTCAGGTGCTTACCCTTATCTAAGGAATGGATGATCCCTCTGTGCAATCCAGGTGTATACTGTTACCTAAGGAATGGATGATGCCTCTGTGCAATGCAGGTGTTTACCTTTACCTAAGGAATGTTATGATCCCTCTGTGCAATGCAGGTGTTGATCTTCACCTAAGGAATAGATGATCCGTCTGTTCAATTCAGGTGCTTACCCTTATCTAATGAATGGATGATCCCTCTGTTCAATGCAGGTGTTTACAATTATCTAAGGAATGGTTGATCCATCTGTACCACGCAGGTGTCGAGGTTTACCCAAAGAAGGATGATCCCTCTCTTCAATCCAGGTTTCTACCTTTACTTAAGGAATAGATGATCCCCCAGTGCAATGCAGGTGTATACCCTTACCTAAGGAATAGATGATCCCGTTGTGAATTGTAAGTGCTTATATTTACCTTAGGGATTGATGATTCCTCTGTGCATTACAGGTGTTTACTATTACATAAGGAATGAATGATCCCTCTGTGCAATGCAGGTGTTGACCTTTACTTAAGGAATGGATGTTCAATGTGTGCAATGCAGGTTTTCTCCTTTACATAAGGAATGGATGATCCCTCTGTGCAATCAAGGTGTTTATCATTACCTAACGAATGGATGATCCCTCTGTGCAATGCAGGTGTTGATCTTTGCCTAAGGAATAGATGATCCGTCTGTTCAATTCAGGTGTTTACCCTTATCTAAGGAATGGATGATCCCTCTGTTCAATGCAGCTGTTCACAGTTATCTAAGGAATGGATGATCCCTCTGTGCAATGCAGGTTTTTAGCTTGACCTAAGGAATGGATGATCCCTGTGTTCATTGCAGGTGTTTACTATCACCTAATGAATGAAATATCCCTCTATCCAATGCTGGTGTTTACATTTAAAAAAGAATGGATGTTCTCTGTGTGCAATGTAGGTTTTTACCTTTACCTAACGAATGGATGATCCCTCTTGGCCAGGCAGGTATTGACCTTTACGTAAGGAATGGATGATCCCTTTGTGCAATGCAGGTGTTGACCATTACCTAAGGAAGTGATGATACCTCTGTTCAAAGCAGGTGTTCAACGTTATCTAAGGAATGGATGATCCCTCTGTGTAATGCAGTTGTTGATCTTCACCTAAGGAATAGATGATCCATCTGATCAATTCAGGTGCTTACAGTTACCTAAGGAATGGATGATCCCTCTGTGCAATGCAGGTTTTTAGCTTTCCCTAAGGAATGGATGTTGCCTCTGTGCATTGCAGGTGTTCATATTTGTCTTAAGAATGGATGAACCCTCTGTGCCATGCAGGTGTTTACTATTCCCTCAGAAATGAAAGATCCCTCTTTTCAATGCAGGTGTTTACCTTTACAAAAGGAATGGATGTTTTCTGTGTGCAATGTAGGTTTTTACCTTTGCAAAATGAATGGATTGATGATTCCTCTGTGCAATGCAGGTGTTGACCATTACCTAAGGAATGGGTGATCCCTCTGCTCAATGCAGGCGTTTACCATCATCTAAAGAATGGATGATCCCTTTGTGCAATCCAGGTGTTTACCATTACCTATGGAATGGATGACCGCTCTGTGAAATGCAGGTGTTTACCTTTATCTAAGGAATGGATGATCTTTCTGTGCAATGCAGGTGTTGATCTTTACGTAAGGAATAGATGATCCGTCTGTTCAATGCAGGCATTTACCGTTATCTAAAGAGTGGATGATCCCTCTGTTCAATGCAGGTGTTTACAGTTACGTAAGGAAGGGATGATCCCTCTATTCAATGCAGGTGTGTCCTGTTATCTAAGGAATGGATGATCCCTTTGATCAGTGCAGGTGTTTACTATTACCTAAGTAATGCATGATACCTCTGTGCAATGCAGGTGTTTAATGTTCCCTAAGGAATGGAAGATCCCTCTGTTCCACGCAGGTGTCGAGCTTTGCCCAAGGAAGGATGATCCCTCTCTTCAAACTAGGTTTCCACATTTACTTAAGGAATGGATTATCCCCCAGTGCAACTCAGGTGTATACGCTTACCTAAGGAATAGATGATCCCTCTGTGAACTGTTAGCGCTTATTTTTACCTTTGGGATTGATGATCCCTCTGTGCATTGCAGGTGTTTACTATTACCTAAGGAATGGATGATCCATCTTTGGAATGAAGGTGTTGACCTTGACTTAAGTAATGGATATTCACTGTGTGCAATGCAGGATTCTTCCTATACATGAGGAATGGATGATCTTTCTGGGCCAGGCAAATGTTTACCTTTACGTAAGTAATGGATGATCCCTCTGCGCAATGCAGGTGTTGACCATTACCTAAGGAATGGATAAACCCTATGTTCAATGCAGGTGTTTACCATTGTCTATTGAATGGATGATCCCTCTGTGCCATCAGGTGTTTACCATTACCTAAGGAATGGATGATCCTCTGTGCAATGCAGGTGTTGTTCTTTACCTAAGGAATAGATGATCCCTCTGTTCAATGCAGATGTTTACCGTTATCTTAGGAATGGATGATCCTCTTTCAATGCAGGTGTTTACAATTACCTAAGGAATAGACGTTCCCTCTGTTCAATGCAGGTGTTTACCATTATCTTAGGCATGGATGATCCCTCTGTTCAATTCAGGTGTTTACTGTTACCTAAGGAATGGATGATCCTCTGCAATGCAGTTGTTTATTATTACTTAAAGAATGGAAAATGCCTATGTTCAATGCTGGTGTTTACATTTATCTAAGGAAAGGATGATTCCTCTGTGTAATGGAGGTGTTTATATTTACCTTGTGAATGGAAGATCCCTCTATTCAATGCAGGTGTTGTCCTTTTCCTAAGGAATGGATGACCTTCTGTGCAATCAGATGTTGAACTTTACTTAAGGAATCGATGACCCATCTTTGCAATGCAGGTGTTGATCTTTACCTAAGGAATAGATGATCCTCTCTTCAACGCATGTGTTTACCATTATCTAAGGAATGGATGATACCTCTGTTCAATGCAGTTGATTACTATTCCCTAAGCAGTGGATGATCCATCTGTGCAATGCAGGTGTTTACCTTTACCTAAGGAATGGATGACCTTCTGTGCAATGCAGGTGTTTATCTTTACCTGCGGAATGGCATAAGTCCTCTGTGCAATACAGGTTTTGATCTTTGCCTGTGGAATAGATGATCCCTCTGTTCAATGCAGTTGTTTACCATTACCTGAGTACTGGATAATCCATCTGTGCAATGCAGGTTTTTATCTTTACCTAAGGAATGGATGACCTTCTTTGCAATACAGGTGGTTACCTTTACCTGCTGAATGGCATAAACCCTCTGTTCAATACAGGTTTTGATCTTTACCTAAGGAATAGATGATCCCTCTGTTAAATGCAAGTGCTTACCCTTATCTAAGGAATGGATGATCCCTCTGTTCAGTGCAGGTGTTTACAGTTACCTAAGGAATGGATGATCCCTCTGTGCAATGCAGGTTTTTAGCTTTCCCTAAGGAATGGATGATGCCTCTGTGCATTGCAGTTGTTCATATTTGTGTTAGGAATGGATGATCACTCTGTGCAGTGCAGGTGTTTACTATTACCTCAGGAATGAATGATCCCTCTTTTCAATGCAGGTGTTTACGTTTACAAAAGGAATGGATGTATTCTGTGTGCAATGTAGGTGTTTACACTTACAAAAGGAATGGATGTTCTCTCTGTGCAATGCAGGTATTGACCATTACCTAAGGAATGGGTGATCCCTCTGCTCAATCCAGGTGTTTACCGTTATCGAAAGAATGGATGATCCTTTATGCAATTCCAGTGTTTACCATTACCTACGGAATGGGTGACCCCTCAGTGCAATGCAGGTGTTTACCTTTATCTAAGGAATGGATGATCTTTCTGTTCAATGCAGGTGTTCATCTTTACGTAAGGAATAGATGATCCCTCTGTTCAATGCAGGCATTTACCATTATCATAGGAATGGATGATCCCTCTGTTCAATGCAGGTGTTTACAGTTACGTAAGAAGGGATGATTCCTCTGTTCAATGCAGGTGTTTCCTGTTATCTAATGAATGGATGATCCCTTTGATCAGTGCAGGTGTTTACTATTACCTAAGTAATGCATGATTCCTCTGTGCAATGCAGGTGTTTAATGTTCCCCTAAGGAATGGATGATCCCTCTGTTCCACAGGTGTGTCGAGCTTTGCCCAAAGAAGGATGATCCCTCTCTTCAAACTAGGTTTCCACATTTACTTAAGGAATGGATGATCCCCAGTGCAATGCAGGTGTATACCCTTACCTAAGGAATAGATGATCCCTCTGTGAACTGTTAGCGCTTATTTTTACCTTTGGGATTGATGATCCCTCTGTGCATTGCAGGTGTTTACTATTACCTAAGGAATGGATGATCCATCTTTGGAATGAAGGTGTTTTAGTTGACTTAAGGAATGGATGATCACTGTGTGCAATGCAGGTGTTTCCCTTGACATAAGGAATGGATGATCTTTCTGTGCCATGCAGGTGTTTACCTTTTACATAAGGAATGGATGATCCTTCTGGGCAATGCAGGTGTTGACCATTACCTAAGGAATGGATGATCCCTTGTTCAATGCAGGTGTTTACCATTACCTAAGGAATGGATGATCCCTCTGTGCCAATGCAGGTGTTTACCATTACCTAAGGAATGGATGATCCCTCTGTGCAATGCAGGTGTTGTTCTACCTAAGGAATGGATGATCCCTCTGTGCAATGCAGGTGTTTACCGTTATCTTAGGAATGGATGATCCCTCTTTCAATGCAGGTGTTTACAATTACCTAAGGAATAGATGTTCCCTCTGTTCAATGCAGGTGTTTACCATTATCTTAGGCATGGATGATCCTCTGTTCAATTCAGGTGTTTACTGTTACCTAAGGAATGGATGATCCTCTGCAATGCAGTTGTTTATTATTACTTAAGGAATGGAAAATGCCTATGTTCAATGCTGGTGTTTACATTTATCTAAGGAAAGGATGATTCATCTGTGTAATGGAGGTGTTTATATTTACCTTGTGAATGGAAGATCACTCTGTGAAATGCAGGTGTTGTCCTTTTCCTAAGGAATGGATGACCTTCTGTGCAATGCAGATGTTGAACTTTACTTGGGTAATCGATGATCCCTCTTTGCAGCAGGTGTTGATCTTTACCTAAGGAATAGATGATCCCTCTCTTCAACGCAGGTGTTTACCATTATCTAAGGAATGGATGATACCTCTGTTCAATGCAGTTGATTACCATTACCTAAGCAATGGATGATCTATCTGTGCAATGCAGGTGTTTACCTTTACCTAAGGAATGGATGACCTTCTGTGCAATGCAGGTGTTTATCTTTACCTACAATGGCATGATCCTCTGTGCAATGCAGGTTTTGATCTTTGCCTGTGGAATAGATGATCCCTCTGTTCAATGCAGTTGTTTACCATTACCTGGACTGGATTCCATCTGTGCAATGCAGGTTTTTATCTTTACCTAAGGAATGGATGATTCTTTGCAATCCTTTACCTAAGGAATGGATAAACCCTCTGTTCAATACAGGTTTTGATCTTTACCTAAGGAATAGATGATCCCTCTGTTAAATGCAAGTGTTTACCTTTACCTAAGGAATGGATGATCCCTCTGTTCAATGCAGGTGTTTACAGTTACCTAAGGAATGGATGATCCTCTGTGCAATGCAGGTTTTTAGCTTTCCCTAAGGAATGGATGATGCCTCTGTGCATTGCAGTTGTTCATATTTGTGTTAGGAATGGATGATCACTCTGTGCAATGCAGGTGTTTACTATTACCTCAAGGAATGAATGATCCCTCTTTTCAATGCAGGTGTTTACGTTTACAAAAAGGAATGGATGTATTCTGTGTGCAATGCAGGTGTTTACACTTTACAAAAGGAATGGATGATCTCTCTGTGCAATGCAGGTTTGACCATTACCTAAGGAATGGATGATCCCTCTGTTCAATGCAGGTGTTTACCGTTATCTAAAGAATGGATGATCCCTCTGTGCAATTCCAGTGTTTACCATTACCTAAGGAATGGATGATCCCTCTGTGCAATGCAGGTGTTTACCTTTATCTAAGGAATGGATGATCCTTCTGTTCAATGCAGGTGTTGATCTTTACGTAAGGAATGGATGATCCCTCTGTTCAATGCAGGCATTTACCATTATCTACCTAAGGAATGGATGATCCCTCTGTTCAATGCAGGTGTTTACAGTTACGTAAGAATGGATGATTCCTCTGTTCAATGCAGGTGTTTCCTGTTATCTAATGAATGGATGATCCCTTGTTCAGTGCAGGTGTTTACTATTACCTAAGTAATGGATGATTCCTCTGTGCAATGCAGGTGTTTAATGTTCCCTAAGGAATGGATGATCCCTCTGTTCAATGCAGGTGTTCTTCTTTACCTAAGGAATGGATGATCCCTCTCTTCAAACTAGGTTTTTACCTTTACTTAAGGAATGGATGATCCCCATTTCAATGCAGGTGTTTACCCTTACCTAAGGAATAGATGATTCCACTGTGAATTGTTAGGTGTTATATTTACCTTTGGGATTGATGATCCTCTGTGAATTGCAGGTGTTTACTATTACCTAAGGAATGGATGATCCCTCTGTGCAATGCAGGTGTTTAATAGTTACTTAAGGAATGGATGATCACTCTGTGCAACGCAGGTGTTGACCTTGACTTAAGAATGGATGTTCACTGTGTTCAATGCAGGTTTCCTCCTTTACATAAGGAATGGATGATCCTTCTGGGCAATGCAGGTGTTTACCTTTCCTAAGGAATGGATGATCCCTCTGTGCAATGCAGGTGTTGACCATTACCTTTCAGAATGGATAATCCCTCTGTTCAATGCAGGTGTTTACCATTGTCTATGGAAAGGATGATCCTCTGTTGCAATGCAGGTGTTTACCATTACCTAAGGAATGGATGATCCCTCTCCTGCAATGCAGGTGTTTACCGTTATCTTGGGAATGGATGATCCTCTGTTCAATGCAGGTGTTTACAGTTACCTAAGGAATGGATGATCCCTCTGTTCAATGCAGGTGTTTACCGTTATCTTAGGAATGGATGATCCCTCTGTTCAATGCAGGTGTTTACTGTTACCTAAGGAATGGATGATCCCTCTGCAATGCAGTTGTTTATTATTACCTAAGGAATGGAAGATGCCTATGTTCAATGCTGGTGTTTACCTTTATCTAAGGAAAGGATGATTCCTCTGTGTAATGGAGGTGTTTATATTTACCTTGTGAATGGAAGATCCCTCTGTGCAATGCAGGTGTTGTCCTTTTCCTAAGGAATGGATGACCTTCTGTGCAATGCAGATGTTGAACTTTACTTAAGGAATCGATGATCCCTCTGTGCAATGCAGGTGTTGATCTTTACCTAAGGAATAGATGATCCCACTCTTCAACGCACGTGTTTACCATTATCTAAGGAATGGATGATACCTCTGTTCAATGCAGTTGTTTACCATTACCTAAGTAATGGATGATCCATCTGTGCAATGCAGGTGTTTACCTTTACCTAAGGAATGGATGACCTTCTGTGCAATGCAGGTGTTTACCTTTACCTACAGAATGGCATAAACCCTCTGTGCAATACAGGTTTTGATCTTTACCTAAGGAATAGATGATCCCTCTGTTCAATGCAAGTGCTTACCCTTATCTAAGGAATGGATGATCCCTCTGTTCAATGCAGGTGTTTACAGTTACCTAAGGAATGGATGATCCCTCTGTGCAATGCAGGTTTTAGCTTTCCTAAGGAATGGATGATGCTTCTGTGCAATGCAGGTGTTTATATTTGTCTTAGGAATGGATGATCACTCTGTGCAGTGCAGGTGTTTACTATTACCTCAGGAATGAAATGCATGATTCCCCTGTGCAATGCACGTGTTTAATGTTACCTAAGGAATGGATGATCCCTCTCTTCAACGCCGGTGTCGAGCTTTGCCCAAAGAAAGATGATCCCTCTCTTCAAACCAGGTTTCTACCTTTACTTAAGGAATGGATGATCCCCAAGTGCAATGCAGGTCTATACCAATAGTTAAGGAATAGATGATCCCTCTGTGCATTGTAGGTGTTTACTATTATCTAAGGAATGGATGTTCCTGTGTGCAATGCAGGTGTTTACCTTTACATAAGGTATGGATGATCCTCCAGGCCAGTCAGGTGATGACCTTTACCTAACCAGTAGATGATCCTCCGTGCATTGCAGGTGTTGACCTTTACCTAAGAAATGGATGATCATTCTCTGCAATGCAGGTGTTGTCCTATACCTAAGGAATGGATGATCCCTCTATGCAATGTAGGTGTTGACCTTTACCTAAGGAATGGATGATCCCTCTGTTCAATGCGGGTGTTGACCTTTACCTAAGGAATGGATGATCCCTCTGTGCAATGCAGGTGTTAACCATTATCTAAGAAATGGATGATCCTCTGTTCAATGCAGGTTTTTAGCTTTATATAAGGAATGGAAGATCCTCTGTGCATTGCAGCAGTTTATATTTGTCTTAGGAATGGATAATCCCTCTGTGCATTACAGGTGTTTACTTTACCTAAGGGAATGAAATATCCTCTGTTCAATGTAGGTGTTTACCTTTTACATAAGGAATGGATGATGGCTCTGTGCAATGCAGATGTTTACCATTACCTAAGGAATGGATGATCCTTCTTTTCAATGCAGGTGTTTAACGTTACCTAAGGAATGGATGATCCCTCTGTGCAATCCAGATGTTTCCATTACCTAAGGAATGGATGATCCTCTGTGCAATGCAGGTGTTTGACCATTACCTAAGGAATTATATGATTCCTCTGTGCAATGCAGCTGTTGATCTTTACCTAAGGAATGGATGATCCGTGTGTTCAATTCAGGTGCTTACCCTTATCTAAGGAATGGATGATCCCTCTGTGCAATCCAGGTGTATACTGTTACCTAAGGAATGGATGATGCCTCTGTGCAATGCAGGTGTTTACCTTTACCTAAGGAATGTTATGATCCTCTGTGCAATGCAGGTGTTGATCTTCACCTAAGGAATAGATGATCCGTCTGTTCAATTCAATGGTGCTCTGTTCAATGCAGGTGCTTTCTAATGAATGGATGATCCTCTGTTCAATGCAGGTGTTTACAATTATCTAAGGAATGGATGATCCATCTGTTCTGTGCAGGTAGGGGTCCACGCAGGTGTCGAGGTTTTACCCAAAGAAGGATGATCCTCTCTTCAATCCAGGTTTCTACCTTTACTTAAGGAATAGATGATCCCCAGTGCAATGCAGGTGTATACCCTTACCTAAGGAATAGATGATCCTCTGTTCAATTGCAGGTGCTTATATTTACCTTAGGATTGATGATTCCTCTGTGCATTACAGGTGTTTACTATTACATAAGGAATGAATGATCCTCTGTGCAATGCAGGTGTTGACCTTTACTTAAGGAATGGATGTTCAATGTGTGCAATGCAGGTTTTCTCCTTTACATAAGGAATGGATGATCCTCTGTGCAATCAAGGTGTTTATCATTACCTAACGAATGGATGATCCTCTGTGCAATGCAGGTGTTGATCTTTGCCTAAGGAATAGATGATCCGTCTGTTCAATTCAGGTGTTTACCTTTATCTAAGGAATGGATGATCCCTCTGTTCAATGCAGCTGTTCACAGTTATCTAAGGAATGGATGATCCCTCTGTGCAATGCAGGTTTTTAGCTTGACCTAAGGAATGGATGATCCCTGTGTTCATTGCAGGTGTTTACTATCACCTAATGAATGAAATATCCTCTATCCAATGCTGGTGTTTACATTTAAAAAGAATGGATGTTCCTGTGTGCAATGTAGGTTTTACCTTTACCTAACGAATGGATGATCCCTCTGGCCAGGCAGGTATTGACCTTTACGTAAGGAATGGATGATCCCTTTGTGCAATGCAGGTGTTGACCATTACCTAAGGAAGTGATGATACCCTCTGTTCAAAGCAGGTGTTCAACGTTATCTAAGGAATGGATGATCCCTCTGTGTAATGCAGTTGTTGATCTTCACCTAAGGAATAGATGATCCATCTGATCAATGCAGGTGCTTACAGTTACCTAAGGAATGGATGATCCTCTGTGCAATGCAGGTTTTTAGCTTTCCTAAGGAATGGATGTTGCCTCTGTGCTATTGCAGGTGTTTATATTTGTCTTAAGAATGGATGAACCCTCTGTGCCATGCAGGTGTTTACTATTCCCTCAGAAATGAAAGATCCCTCTTTTCAATGCAGGTGTTTACCTTTACAAAAGAAATGGATGTTTTCCTGTGTGCAATGCAGGTTTTTACCTTTGCAAAATGAATGGATTGATGATTCCTCTGTGCAATGCAGGTGTTGACCATTACCTAAGGAATGGGTGATCCTCTGTGCAATGCAGGCGTTTACCATCATCTAAAGAATGGATGATCCCTCTGTGCAATCCAGGTGTTTACCATTACCTAAGGAATGGATGACCCTCTGTGAAATGCAGGTGTTTACCTTTATCTAAGGAATGGATGATCTTTCTGTGCAATGCAGGTGTTGATCTTTACGTAAGGAATAGATGATCCGTCTGTTCAATGCAGGCATTTACCGTTATCTAAAGAATGGATGATCCTCTGTTCAATGCAGGTGTTTACAGTTACGTAAGGAAGGGATGATCCTCTATTCAATGCAGGTGTGTCCTGTTATCTAAGGAATGGATGATCCCTTTGATCAGTGCAGGTGTTTACTATTACCTAAGTAATGCATGATACCTCTGTGCAATGCAGGTGTTTAATGTTCCCTAAGGAATGGAAGATCCCTCTGTTCCACGCAGGTGTTTACCTTTGCCCAAGGAAGGATGATCCCTCTCTTCAAACTAGGTTTCCACATTTACTTAAGGAATGGATTATCCCCAGTGCAACTCAGGTGTATACGCTTACCTAAGGAATAGATGATCCTCTGTGAACTGTTAGTGCTTATTTTTACCTTTGGGATTGATGATCCTCTGTGCATTGCAGGTGTTTACTATTACCTAAGGAATGGATGATCCATCTTTGGAATGAAGGTGTTGACCTTGGACTTAAGTAATGGATATTCACTGTGTGCAATGCAGGTGTCTTCCTTTACATGAGGAATGGATGATCTTTCTGGGCCAGGCAGGTGTTTACCTTTACGTAAGTAATGGATGATCCCTCTGCGCAATGCAGGTGTTGACCATTACCTAAGGAATGGATAAACCCTATGTTCAATGCAGGTGTTTACCATTGTCTATTGAATGGATGATCCCTCTGTGCCATCAGGTGTTTACCATTACCTAAGGAATGGATGATCCCTCTGTGCAATGCAGGTGTTGTTCTTTACCTAAGGAATAGATGATCCCTATGTGCAATGCAGATGTTTACCGTTATCTTAGGAATGGATGATCCCTCTTTCAATGCAGGTGTTTACAATTACCTAAGGAATAGACGTTCCCTCTGTTCAATGCAGGTGTTTACCATTATCTTAGGCATGGATGATCCCTCTGTTCAATTCAGGTGTTTACTGTTACCTAAGGAATGGATGATCCCTCTGCAATGCAGTTGTTTATTATTACTTAAAGAATGGAAAATGCCTCTGTTCAATGCTGGTGTTTACATTTATCTAAGGAAAGGATGATTCCTCTGTGTAATGGAGGTGTTTATATTTACCTTGTGAATGGAAGATCCTCTATTCAATGCAGGTGTTGTCCTTTTCCTAAGGAATGGATGACCTTCTGTGCAATCAGATGTTGAACTTTACCTAAGGAATCGATGATCCATCTGTGCAATGCAGGTGTTGATCTTTACCTAAGGAATAGATGATCCCTCTCTTCAACGCAGGTGTTTACCATTATCTAAGGAATGGATGATACCTCTGTTCAATGCAGTTGTTTACTATTATCTAAGCAATGGATGATCCATCTGTGCAATGCAGGTGTTTACCTTTACCTAAGGAATGGATGACCTTCTGTGCAATGCAGGTGTTTATCTTTACCTAATGAATGGCATAAGTCCTCTGTGCAATACAGGTTTTGATCTTTGCCTGTGGAATAGATGATCCCTCTGTTCAATGCAGTTGTTTACCATTACCTGAGTACTGGATAATCCATCTGTGCAATGCAGGATTTTATCTTTACCTAAGGAATGGATGACCTTCTTTGCAATGCAGGTGGTTACCTTTACCTGCTGAATGGCATAAACCCTCTGTTCAATACAGGTTTTGATCTTTACCTAAGGAATAGATGATCCCTCTGTTAAATGCAAGTGCTTACCCTTATCTAAGGAATGGATGATCCTCTCTGTTCAGTGCAGGTGTTTACAGTTACCTAAGGAATGGATGATCCTCTGTGCAATGCAGGTTTTTAGCTTTCCCTAAGGAATGGATGATGCCTCTGTGCATTGCAGTTGTTCATATTTGTGTTAGGAATGGATGATCACTCTGTGCAGTGCAGGTGTTTACTATTACCTCAGGAATGAAATGATCCCTCTTTTCAATGCAGGTGTTTACCTTTACAAAAGGAATGGATGTATTCTGTGTGCAATGTAGGTGTTTACACTTACAAAAGGAATGGATGTTCTCTCTGTGCAATGCAGGTATTGACCATTACCTAAGGAATGGGTGATCCTCTCTGCTCAATCCAGGTGTTTACCGTTATCGAAGAATGGATGATCCCTTTATGCAATCCAGTGTTTACCATTACCTACGGAATGGGTGACCCTCAGTGCAATGCAGGTGTTTACCTTTATCTAAGGAATGGATGATCTTTCTGTTCAATGCAGGTGTTGATCTTTACGTAAGGAATAGATGATCCTCTGTTCAATGCAGGCATTTACCATTATCATAAAGAATGGATGATCCCTCTGTTCAATGCAGGTGTTTACAGTTACGTAAGAAAGGATGATCCTCTGTTCAATGCAGGTGTTTCCTGTTATCTAATGAATGGATGATCCCTTTGATCAGTGCAGGTGTTTACTATTACCTAAGTAATGCATGATACCTCTGTGCAATGCAGGTGTTTAATGTTCCCTAAGGAATGGAAGATCCCTCTGTTCCACGCAGGTGTCGAGCTTTGCCCAAGGAAGGATGATCCCTCTCTTCAAACTAGGTTTCCACATTTACTTAAGGAATGGATTATCCCCAGTGCAACTCAGGTGTATACGCTTACTAAGGAATAGATGATCCTCTGTGAACTGTTAGCGCTTATTTTTACCTTTGGGATTGATGATCCCTCTGTGCATTGCAGGTGTTTACTATTACCTAAGGAATGGATGATCCATCTTTGGAATGAAGGTGTTGACCTTGACTTAAGTAATGGATATTCACTGTGTGCAATGCAGGATTCTTCCTATACATGAGGAATGGATGATCTTTCTGGGCCAGGCAAGTGTTTACCTTTACGTAAGTAATGGATGATCCCTCTGCGCAATGCAGGTGTTGACCATTACCTAAGGAATGGATAAACCCTATGTTCAATGCAGGTGTTTACCATTGTCTATTGAATGGATGATCCCTCTGTGCCATCAGGTGTTTACCATTACCTAAGGAATGGATGATCCCTCTGTGCAATGCAGGTGTTGTTCTTTACCTAAGGAATAGATGATCCCTATGTGCAATGCAGATGTTTACCGTTATCTTAGGAATGGATGATCCCTCTTTCAATGCAGGTGTTTACAATTACCTAAGGAATAGACGTTCCCTCTGTTCAATGCAGGTGTTTACCATTATCTTAGGCATGGATGATCCCTCTGTTCAATTCAGGTGTTTACTGTTACCTAAGGAATGGATGATCCCTCTGCAATGCAGTTGTTTATTATTACTTAAAGAATGGAAAATGCCTATGTTCAATGCTGGTGTTTACATTTATCTAAGGAAAGGATGATTCCTCTGTGTAATGGAGGTGTTTATATTTACCTTGTGAATGGAAGATCCCTCTATTCAATGCAGGTGTTGTCCTTTTCCTAAGGAATGGATGACCTTCTGTGCAATCAGATGTTGAACTTTACTTAAGGAATCGATGACCCATCTTTGCAATGCAGGTGTTGATCTTTACCTAAGGAATAGATGATCCCTCTCTTCAACGCATGTGTTTACCATTATCTAAGGAATGGATGATACCTCTGTTCAATGCAGTTGATTACTATTCCCTAAGCAGTGGATGATCCATCTGTGCAATGCAGGTGTTTACCTTTACCTAAGGAATGGATGACCTTCTGTGCAATGCAGGTGTTTATCTTTACCTGCGGAATGGCATAAGTCCTCTGTGCAATACAGGTTTTGATCTTTGCCTGTGGAATAGATGATCCCTCTGTTCAATGCAGTTGTTTACCATTACCTGAGTACTGGATAATCCATCTGTGCAATGCAGGTTTTTATCTTTACCTAAGGAATGGATGACCTTCTTTGCAATACAGGTGGTTACCTTTACCTGCTGAATGGCATAAACCCTCTGTTCAATACAGGTTTTGATCTTTACCTAAGGAATAGATGATCCCTCTGTTAAATGCAAGTGCTTACCCTTATCTAAGGAATGGATGATCCTCTGTTCAGTGCAGGTGTTTACAGTTACCTAAGGAATGGATGATCCCTCTGTGCAATGCAGGTTTTTAGCTTTCCCTAAGGAATGGATGATGCCTCTGTGCATTGCAGTTGTTCATATTTGTGTTAGGAATGGATGATCACTCTGTGCAGTGCAGGTGTTTACTATTACCTCAGGAATGAATGATCCCTCTTTTCAATGCAGGTGTTTACGTTTACAAAAGGAATGGATGTATTCTGTGTGCAATGTAGGTGTTTACACTTACAAAAGGAATGGATGTTCTCTCTGTGCAATGCAGGTATTGACCATTACCTAAGGAATGGGTGATCCCTCTGCTCAATCCAGGTGTTTACCGTTATCGAAAGAATGGATGATCCCTTTATGCAATTCCAGTGTTTACCATTACCTACGGAATGGGTGACCCCTCAGTGCAATGCAGGTGTTTACCTTTATCTAAGGAATGGATGATCTTTCTGTTCAATGCAGGTGTTCATCTTTACGTAAGGAATAGATGATCCCTCTGTTCAATGCAGGCATTTACCATTATCATAGGAATGGATGATCCCTCTGTTCAATGCAGGTGTTTACAGTTACGTAAGAAGGGATGATTCCTCTGTTCAATGCAGGTGTTTCCTGTTATCTAATGAATGGATGATCCCTTTGATCAGTGCAGGTGTTTACTATTACCTAAGTAATGCATGATTCCTCTGTGCAATGCAGGTGTTTAATGTTCCCTAAGGAATGGATGATCCCTCTGTTCCACGCAGGTGTCGAGCTTTGCCCAAGGAAGGATGATACCTCTCTTCAAACTAGGTTTCCACCTTTACTTAAGGAATGGATGATCCCCCATTTCAATGCAGGTGTATACCCTTACCTAAGGAATAGATGATTCCACTGTGAATTGTTAGGGCTTATATTTACCTTTGGGATTGATGATCCCTCTGTGAATTGCAGGTTTTTACTATTACCTAAGGAATGGATGATCCCTCTGTGCAATGCAGGTGTTTTAGTATACTTAAGGAATGGATGATCACACTGTGCATTGCAGGTGTTGACCTTGACTTAAGGAATGGATGTTCACTGTGTGCAATGCAGGTTTCCTCCTTTACATAAGGAATGGATGATCCTTCTGGGCCAGGCAAGTGTTTACCTTTACGTAAGGAATGGATGATCCCTTGTGCAATGCAGGTGTTGACCATTACCTAAGGAATGGATAATCCCTATGTTCAATGCTGGTGTTTACCATTGTCTATGGAAAGGATGATCCCTCTGTGCAACCAGGTGTTTACCATTACCTAAGGAATGGATGATCCCTCTGTGCAATGCAGGTGTTTACCGTTATCTTGGGAATGGATGATCCCTCTTTTCAATGCAGGTGTTTACAGTTACCTAAGGAATAGCTGTTCCCTCTGTTCAATGCAGGTGTTTACCGTTATCTTAGGCATGGATGATCCCTCTGTTGAATTCAAGTGTTTACTGTTACCTAAGGAATGCATGATCCCTCTGCAATGCAGTTGTTTATTATTACTTAAGGAATGGAAAATGCCTATGTTCAATGCTGGTGTTTACATTTATCTAAGGAAAGGATGATACCTCTGTGTAATGGAGGTGTTTATATTTACCTTGTGAATGGAAGATCCCTCTATGCAATGCAGGTGTTGTCCTTTTCCTAAGGAATGGATGACCTTCTGTGCAATGCAGATGTTGAACTTTACTTAAGGAATCAATGATCCCTCTTTGCAATGCAGGTGTTGATCTTTACCTAAGGAATAGATGATCCCTCCCTTCAACATATGTGTTTACCATTATCTAAGGAATGGATGATACCTCTGTTCAATGCAGTTGATTACTATTACCTAAGCAATGGATGATCAATCTATGCAATGCAGGTGTTTACCTTTACCAAAGGAATGGATGACCTTCTGTGCAATGCAGGTGTTTATCTTTACCTACAGAATGGCATAAATCGTCTGTGCAATACAGGTTTTGATCTTTACCTATGGAATAGATGATCCCTCTGTTCAATGCAAGTGCTTACCCTTATCTAAGGAATGGATGATCCCTCTGTTCAATGCAGGTGTTTACAGTTACCTAAGGAATGGATGATCCCTCTGTGTAATGCAGGTTTTTAGCTTTCCCTAAGGAATGGATGATGCTTCTGTGCATTGCAGTTGTTCATATTTGTCTTAGGAATGGATGATCCCTATTTGCAGTGCAGGTGTTTACTATTACCTCAGGAATGAAAGATCCCTCTTTTCAATGCAGGTGTTTACCTTTACAAAAGGAATGGTTGTTTTATGTGTGCAATGTAGGTGTTTACCTTTACAAAAGGAATGGATGTTCTCTCTGTGCAATGCAGGTGTTGACCATTACCTAAGGAATGGGTGATCCCTCTGCTCAATGCAGGTGTTTACCGTTATCTAAAGAATGGCTGATCCCTTTGTGCAATCCAGGTGTTTATGGTTACCTAAGGAATGGAGGATCCCTCTGCAATGCAGATGTTTACCTTTATCTAAGGAATGGATGATCCCTCTGTGCAATTCAGTTGTTGATCTTTACCAAAGGAATAGATGATCACTCTGTTCAATGCAGGTGTTTACCGTTATCTTAGGAATGGATGATCCCTCTGTTCAATGCAGGTGTTTCCTATTATCTAAGGAATTGATGATCCCTCTGTGCAAAACAGGTGTTTACTATTACCTGAGGAATGGATGTTCCCTGTGTGAAATGCATTTGTTTACCTTTACATAAGGAATGGATGATCCCTCTGTGCAATGCAGCTGTTTACCATTACCTAAGGAATGGATCATCCCTCTTTTCAATGCAGGTGTTTAACGTTACTTAAGGAATGGATGATCCCGCTGTGCAATCCAGATGTTTCCCATTTCCTAAGGAATGGATGAGCCCTCTGTGCAATGCAGGTGTTTACTATTAACTATGGAATGGAAGATCCCTCTGTTCAACGCAGGTGTTTGCCTTTCCGTCACGAATGGGTAATCCATCTGTTCAGTGTAATGTGTTTACCTTTACCAATGAAATGGATGTTCCCTGTGTTCAATGCAGGTGTTTAACTTCCCATAAGGAATGGATGATCCCTCCGGGCCAGGCAGTTGTTGACCTTTACCTAATGAATGGGTGATCGCTCTGTGCATTGCAGGTGTTTTCATTTACTTTATGAATGCATGACCCCTCTGTGAGTTGCAGGTGTTTACTATTACCTAATGAATGGAAGATGCCTCTGTACAATGCAGGTCATTACCTTGACCAAAGGAACTGGTGTTTACTGTGTGCAATGGACGTGTTTACATTTACTTAAGTAATGGATGATCCCTCTGTTCAATGCAGGTGTTTCCCCTTATCTAAGGAATGGATGATCCCTCTATTCAATGCAGGATTTTAGCTTTACCTAAGGAATGGATGATCCCTCTGTGCATTGCAGGCATTTATATTTGTCTTAGGAATGGATAATCCATCTGCGCATTGCAGGTGTTTACAATTAACTAAGGGATGAAAGATCCCTCTGTTCAATGCAGGTGTTTACCTTTACAAAAGGAATGGATGTTCTCTGTATGCAATGCAGGTGTTTACCTTTACATAAGGAATGGATGATTCCTCTGGGCCAGGCAGGTGTTGGTCGCGACTGCCTCGACCAGCAAGGAAGACGCAACGCTCTGACTCTTCTTTCAACAGTTTATTCAGGAACCTTGAACAATCTTCTGACCCGGGGAAAAGCCTGCCCGAAACTTAAGAAGCCTTTGAACAGCCAACCCTGGTAAGCCACGTGGTGAATGCAGATAGGTCCACATATGCGGAAGCAAGCCTAGATCACGGCCCAAGCCAAATAAGGACTTAATTATCGAGGAGAGCACTCACCATCGGGAAGGCGGAAGGCGGAAGCCAGCGCCATCTTTAAGGCACTGCACCTCGCAGCTCTCTACAGTTCCCCCTTTTTTGTTTAAAACACGCAAAGCAACAGGCAAGGGTAGAGGTCTGACCTCCAGTAACTCTTAAAATAGGCGTAGAACAGTCTTCCATCTTTTCCCTGGAGGTGGGACCATGGATGCCAACCCACATGCAATCAGACTTGCCCTTCAGAGAGTCTTTCACAGCTAACTCTCCCTGCAGTGCTTTGCCTCGCAGCCTGTGCCTGGTGTTTACATTTTTATGGTGGCTAACCATGCCTGGGGAGATTGACCTGCCTCAATAGCCGAGAAGGCCTGGACGATCATGACTGCATTCCGTTTTTGTGTTACTCTGATCTTACATAGACACCACAAGCAAACCAAGGAGACCAGTAACAGAAGGCCTGCTAAAGCCCCCATGCCCGCCCACTCCTTCAGATGATTCATAGCGGAGATCAGCCAAGATGACAATCCGGATGCAAAAGAAAGGTCCATGTGGGTAGAATTCACATTAACTATGGCCAGCCTCAATTCTTTTAAGGTATCTTCAAATTCAAGAGACCAATTCTGTAATAGAAAACTAGACAAAGATCTGGATAAATTTGCAGCCCTAGTATAATTTATATATTGAACAGATGTCACACACAAACCCTGCATTTTCCATTCACAGCCTAACTGTGCCAACTGCCAAAGTGTATCTACTTGTTCTTGAACCAGGTCGATGCGCTGATTGACAATCATCAACCCTCCTTTTATTTGAGAATTAAGGGATGTTTGTAAATCTAAGGCATGAGCCACATTAGCTGATAGGTTATTCAAAGCAGAGGCAGTCTGGACCGTATTAGATAAAGCAACAGCGGACACTGTAGCCCCAACAGCTGCGAGGGAAATGGCAACCACAATGGCAGCTGTAATGCCAAAGTCTCTACGGGGCCTAAGCAAAGTCATACTGCTAGGTGCTTCCACTGGGACGGGCACGTACCGAGGCATGCGGGTCACCACTGCTATTGGGTGAGTGCTTGCATTCCAGCACAGAGCATAGAAACATGTTGCCGTGGTACAATTTAACCATTTCCCTTCCACACTGCCATTACTTACCAACCATACAAATGGAGGCCAAACACACACACAGGAGTAGGAGAGAATCCTCTTTCAGGGCAATGTCGCTTTATATGCCCTGTTTTACCACATTTAAAGCAAGCCCCTGAGTTTCCTCTTTTATTTTGAGTTAACTGAACCACGGCGGCTGCGAGGCCAGCATTGGTCAATGGCCTTCCCAACTCTCTGCAGACTTTCATCCATACCTCCAAGCCTTTACTCTTATAGGGAGTAATAGCGGCCCTGCATTCTTTGGTGCATTGTTCATAAACAAGTTGTTTAATCAAAGGCATAGCTGTGTCAGGATCCCCAAACACTCTCCCTGTGGCTTCCACCATGCGAGCAACAAAGTCTGAGAATGGTTCCATAGAACCCTGTAGAATCTTAGTAAGGTTGCAAAACGTACTTCCCCTTTGTTAGGCAGAGACTTCCATGCTTTTATGGCTATCCTATTAATTTGTTCAAAAACCTGTATTGGATAGCGTGTCTGTTGATTTGCAAAGCGTCCTTGTCCCAAGAGCATGTCCCTGTCCCAGGCCGGGTTACCTGCGGCCTAATTAGCGGCAGCCTCTTCATTAGCATACTCAATTAAGAACGCTTTCCAGCCTAAATATTGGCCTGGACTCAGGCAGGCGAGCGCTAACCCTGACCAGTCACTAGGTGTCATGCAGTGTCTTTGCAATGCTTCCACTTGAGCCACGGTAAAGGAGGCTGTAATCCCATAAGTTCTCACGGATTCAGCTAAAGACTTAACTACTTTAAAGTCTAGTGGCTCCTCATATCTATTCCCTTGTTGATCCTGAAATACTGGGTAGGCTAACTGTAACTCCGTCCTCACCGCTTTCCAGACTTCCGGACAAAAGGAACGCCCCGTGCCGCTACCCCGTCCCTCTGGGTACGGAGGGGGGGCGGACAGCATAACTTTGCATTGAGATGTTCCGCAGCAGTCTCCGCTTCCGGGATCCCCCCCTCTCTTTTTCTCCCTTTTTCTTAATTTTGATCTTTCCATTTGTTCTATGAGAGCCTGCAGCTCCTCTTCAGAATCTGTACACTCTGAATCTTCTAGCTCAAGTGTTGGGTATAAGTTGTTCTTTGTTTTAGCCCCTTTTTCACTGTTTGCCCGTTCTGACCTTTCTTCCTGTAGCATCTCTAAGGCCACCTGCCCATTTTCCACTGCCTCACTGCATCGTTGGTCCTCGAGGCAGTTCCTCACTAACTTCCAGATCGGTCTTACCCCGCCCTTAAGCGTGCCTTGGTCTGCGGCAAAATCAAGATCTTCGCCCAATTTTTCCCATGAAGGGATTGTAAGACTTCCAGAGCACGCAAGCCAAGGGGCTATGGCATCACATTCCTCCAGGAACCTCTCCAGGCTACTCCCCTTTATCTTTAAGTTTTTTGAACGAAGCAGCTCATTCAGAGCCAAAAAATTGGGTGCGAGTGAGAAGCGCCCATGGCTAAACTTGCAAAAGATTCTTTTAAAACTTTTACTTTCGGTTCGCTACGCCGCGAACCCTTCCCGCTCCCTCTTTATCTACCGAGAGGAGCAAAATACCCGCTTTTGTCGCGGATTCCCACCTTACCTGGGAACTTACCAGTGCACTGCCCTGACTGCAGAAAGAGGGCCCCTTTGAAAGTGGGAGGAAGGGGGGGAGGACAATGGAACCAATACTATGAATGTAAAATCAGAATAATATAAATAAAAAATATATATTGATAAAAAAAAGGATTATCTGTCTGTTCAACGCAGCTTTCTACCTTTACTTAAGGAATTATATGATCCCTCTGTGCAATGCAGGTGTTGATCTTTGCCTAAGGAATAGATGATGTCTCTGTTCAATGCAGGTGCTTTCCATTATCTAAGGAATGGATGATCCCTTTGTTCTATGCAGATGTTTACAGTTACCTAAGGAATTGATGATGCATCTCTTCAATGCAGGTGCTTACTTTTACCTAAGGAATGAATGACCTTCTGTGCAATGCAGAATGGCATAAACCCTCTGTGCAATACAGGTTTTGATCTTTACCTAAGGAATAGATGATCCCTCTGTTCAATGGAAGTGCTTACCCTTATCTAAGGAATGGATGATCCCTCTTCAATGCAGCTGTTTACAGTTACCTAGGGAATGGATGATCCCTCTGTGCAATGCAGGTTTTTAGCTTGACCTAAGGAATAGATGATTCGTCTGTGCATTGCATGTGTTTATATTTGTCTTAGGAATGGATGATCCCTCTGTTCTACGCAGGTGTCTACCTTTACCTTAAAAAGGATTATCCGTCTGTTCAACGCAGGTTTCTACCTTTACTTAAGGAATGGATGATCCCCCTGTGCAATGCAGGTTTATACACTTACATAAGGAATAGTCGATCCCTCTGTGCATTGTAGGTGTTTATATTTACCTTAGGTATGGATGATCCATCTGTGCATTGCAGATGTTTGCTATTACCTAAGGAATGGATGTTCCCTGTGTGCAATGCAGATGTTTACCTTCACATAAGTTATGAGTGATCCCTCTGGGCCTGTCAGGTGTTGACGTTTACCTAAATAATGGATGATCCCTCTGTGCAATTCAGTTGTTTTCCTATACCTAAGGAATGGATGATCCGTCTGTGCAATGCAGGTGTTGACCTTTACCTAAGGAATGGATGATCTCTCTGTGCATTGCAGGTGTTTACATTTACTTTAGGAAAGGATGATCCCTCTGTGCGTTGCAGGTGTTTATTATTACCTACGAAATGGAAGGTCGCTCTGTTCAATGCAGGTGTTTACCTTTACCAAAGTAACTGGTGTTTAGTGTGTGCAGTGCAGGTGATTACTTTTACATAAGGAAGGGATGATACCTCTTGGACAGGCAGATGTTGACCTTTAACTCAAGAATTAATGACACATCGGTTCAATGCAGTTGTTGAATTTACCTAAGGATTGGATGACCCCTCTGTGCAATTCAGGTGTTCACCTTTACGTAAGGAATAGATGATCACTCTGTGAAAGGTAGGTGTTTACCTTTACCTAAGTAATGGATGATCGCTCTGTTCAATGCAGGATTTTAGCTTTACCTAAGTATTGGATGATCCCTCGGTGCATTGCAGGCGTGTATATTGGTCTTAGCAATGGATAATCCCTCTGCGCATTGCAGGTGTTTACTATTATATAAGGAATGAAAGATTCCTTTGTTCAATGCATGTGTTCACCTTTACAAAAGGAATGCATGTTCTCCTTCTGCAATGTGGGTTGTGACCTTTACATAAAGAATGGATGATACCTCTGGGCCAGGCAGGTGTTGACCTTTACCTAATGAATGGGTGATCCCTCTGTGCAATGCAGGTGTTTACCTTTACCTAAGGAATGGTTTATCCTCTGTGCAATGCAGGTGTTGATCTTTACATATGGAATAGTTGATCCCTCTGTTCAATGCAGTTGTTTACTGTTATCTTAGGAATGGGTGATCCCTCTGTTCAATGCAGGTGTTTCTCGTTACCTAAGGAATGGATGATCCCTCTGTTCAATGCAGGTGTTTCCTGTTATCTAAGGAATGGATAGTCCCTCTGATCATTGCAGGTGTTTACCATTACCTAAGGAATGGATGATCCCTCTGTGCAATGCAGGTGTTTAATGTTACCTAGGGAATGGATGATCTCTATGTTCAACGCAGGTGTCTACCTTTACCTAAAGAAGGATGATCCATCTCTTCAAACCAGTTTTCTACCTTTACTTAAGGAATGGATGATCCCGTGGTGCAATGCAGGTGCATACCCTTACCTAAGGAATAGATGATCCCTCTGTGCATGTTAGTGTTTACATTTACCTTCGGAATTGATGATCCCTCTGTGCAATGCAGGTGTTTACATTTACATAAGGTATGGAGATCCCTCTGGGCCAGGCAGGTGTTGACCTTTAGCTAAGGAATGGATGATCCCTCTGTGCAATGCAGGTGTTGAACTTTACCTAAGGAATGGATGATCCCTCTGTGCAATGCAGGTGTTGATCATTTCTTAAGGAACGGAAAATCCCTCTTTGCAATACAGGTTTTGACATTTACCTGAGGAATGGATGATCCCTCTGGGCAGTGAATATGTTCATCTTTATAAGGAATATAAGACACTTCTGTTCAATGAGGTGTTTACCATTATCTAAGGAATGTATGGTCCCTCTGTTCAACGAAGTTTTTTACAGTTACATAAGGAATGGATGATCCCTCTCTGCAATGCAGGTGTTTACTATTACCTATGGAATTGAAGATCCCTCTGTTCAATGCAGGTGTTTACCTTTACCTAAGGAATGGATGATCCCTTTGTGCATTGCAGGTGTTTATATTTGTCTTAGGAATGGATGATCACTCAGTGCATTGCAGGTGGTAATCCGTCTGTGAGTTGCAGGTGTTTACTACTACCTAAGGAATGGAAGATCTCTCTGTTCAATGCAGGTGTTTACCTTTACCAAAGGAACTGGTGTTTACTGTGTGCAATGCACGTGTTTGCATTTACATAAGGAAGTGATGATCCCTCTTGGACAGGCAGGTGTTGACTTTTACCTAAGGAATGAATGACACATCTGTTCAATGCAGGTTTTGAAGTGACCTAAGGATTGGATGATCCCTCTGTGCAATGCAGGTGTTCACCTTTACTTAAGGAATATATGATCCCTCTGGGCATGGCAGGTGTTTACATTTACCTAAGGAATGGATGATCCCTCTGTTCAATACAGGTTTCTAGCTTTAACTAAGGAATCCACGATCCCTCTGTGCATTGCAGGTGTTTATATTTGTCTTAGGAATGGATAATCACTCTGCGCATTGCAGGTGTTTACTATTACCTAAGAGATGAAAGATCACTGTGTTCAATGCAGGTGTTTACCTTTACAAAAGGAATGAATGTTCTCTGTGTGCAATGCAGGTGTTTACCTTTACGTATGGAATGGATGATCCCTCTGTTCCAGGCAGGTATTGACCTTTACCTAGGGAATGGATGATCCTTCTGTGCAATGCAGGTGTTGACTATTACCTAAGGAATCGATGATCCCTCTGTTCAATGCAGGTGTTTACCGTTATCTACAGAATGGATGATCCCTCTGTCCAATCCAGGTGTTTACCATTACCTAAGGAATGGATGATCCCTCTGTGCAATGCAGGTGTTTACCTTTACCTAAGGAATTCTATGATCACTCTGTGCAATGCAGGTGTTGACCTTTGCCTAAGGAATAGATGATGTCTCTCTTCAATGCAGGTGCTTACCCTTATCTAAGGAACGGTTTATCCCTCTGTTAAATGCAGCTGTTTACATTTACCTAAGGAATGGATGATCCCTCTGTGCAATGCAGTTTTTAGCTTGACCTAAGGAATAGATGATCCGTCTGTGCATTGCAGGTGTTTATATTGTCTTAGGAATGGATGATCACTCTGGGCATTTCAGGTGTTTACTATTACCTAAGGAATGAAAGATTCCATTGTTCAATGCTGGTGTTTATATTTACCAACGGAATGGATGTTCTTTGTGTGCAATGCAGGTTTTTAGCTCTACATAAGGAATGTATGATCCCTTTGGCCAGGCAAGTGTTGACCTTTACCTAAGGAATGGATGATCCCTCTGTGCAATGCAGGTGTTTACCATTAATTAAGGAATGGATCACCCCTCTATTCAATGCAGGTGTTTAACGTTATCTAAGGAATGGATTATCCCTCTGTGCAATGCAGATGTTTACCTTTACTTGAGGAATGATGAGCCTCTGTGAAATGCAGGTGTTGATCTTTATCTAAGGAATAGATGATCTCTCTGTTCAATGCAGTTTTTACCGTTATCTGAGGAAATGTATGATCCCTCTGTTCAATGCTGGTGTTTGCAGTTACCTAACGAATGGGTGATCCCGCTCTACAATGCACGTTTTTCCCATTATCTAAGGAAGGGATTATTCTTCTTATCACTGCCGGTGTTTACCATTACCTAAGGAATGATGGTCCCTCTGTTCAATGGAGGTGTTTACCTTTACCTAAGGAATGGATGATCCGTCTGTTCAATGCAGGTGTTTAACTTTATCAAAATAATGGATGTAACCTGTGTTCAATGCAGGTGTTTAACTTCACATAAGGGATGGATGATCCCTCTGGGCCAGGCAGATGTTGACCTTTACCTAAGGAATGGATGATTGCTGTGTGCATTGCAGGTGTTTACATTTACTTTAGGAATGGATGATCCCTCTGTGAGATGCAGGTGTTTACTATTACTGAAGGAATGGAAGATCCCTCTGTCCAATCCAGGTGTTTAACTTTACTTAAGCAATGGATGATCAGTCTGTTCAATGCAGGTGTTTACCTTTACCAAAGTATTGGATGTTCCCTGTTGTTCACTGTGTGTAATGCATGTGGTTGCATTTACAGAAGGAAGGGATGATCCATCTTGGACAGGCAGGTGTTGACCTTTACCTAAGGAATGAATGACACATATGTTCAATGCAGGTGTTGGACTTACCTAAGGATTGGATGATCCCTCTGTGCAATGCAGGTGTTCACCTTTACCTAAGGAATATATGATCCCTCTGGGCATGGCAGGTGCTTACCCTTATCTAAGGAATGGATGATCCCTCTGTTCAATGCAGGTTTTTATCTTAACATAAGGAATGGATGATCCCACTGTCCAAGGCATGCGTTTATATTTGCCTTAGGAATGGACAATCCCTCTGCGCATGGCAGGTGTTTACTATAACCTAAGGGATGAAAGATCCTTCTGTTAAATGCAGGTGTTTATCTTTACAAAAGGAATGTATGTTCTCTGTGTGCAATGTAGGTGTTTACCTTTACATAAGGAATGGGTGATCCCTCTGTGCCAGGCAGGTGTTGACCTTTACCGAAGGAATGGATGATCCCTCTGCGCAATGCAGGTGTTGACCATTACCTAAGGAATGGATGATCCCTCTGTGCAATGCGGGTGTTTACTATTACCTAAGTAATGGACGATCCCTCTTTTCAATGCAGGTGTTGACCTTTACCAAAGGAATGGATTTTCCCTGTGTGCAATGCAGATGTTACCTTCACATAAGGAATGGATGATCCTTCTTGGCCAGGCAGGTATTGACCTTTACCTAAGGAATGGATGAACTCTCTGTGCAATGCAGGTGTTTACAGTTACCTACGGAATGAATCATCTCTCTGTCCAATGCAGGTGTTGACCTTTACGTAAGGAATGGATGATCCCTCTGCGCAATGCAAGTGATCTTAGGAATTGATGATCCCTCTGTGCATTGCAGTTGTTTACTATTACCTAAGGAATGAGAGAAACCTGTGTTCAATGCAGGTCTTTACCTTTACAAAAGGAATGGAGGTTCTCTGTGGGCAATGTAGGTGTTTAACTTAACATAAGACATGGATGATCCCTCTGGGCCAGGAAGGTGTTGACCTTTACCTAATGAATGGATGATCCCTCTGTTCAATGCAGGTGTTTACCGTTATCTAAAGAATGGATCATCCCTCTGAGCAATCCAGGTGTATACCATTACCTAAAGAATGGATGATCCCTATGTGCAATGCAGGTGTTTACCTTTACCTAAGGAATGGATGATCCCTCTGTTCAAAGAGGTGTTTAGAGTTACTTAAGGAATGGATGTTCTCTGTGTGCAATGAAGGTGTATACCTTTACATAAGTAATAGATGATCGCTCTGGGGCAGGCAGGTGTTGACCTTTACCTAAGGAATGGATAATAACTCTGTGCAATGAAGTTGTTGACCATTACATAAGGAATGGATGATCCCTCTGTTCAACACAGGTGTTTACCATAACCTAAGGAATGTATGATCCCTCTGTGAAATGCAGGTGTTTACAGTTATCTAAGGAATGGATGATCCCTCTGAGCAATCCAGGTGTTTACTATTACCTAATGAATGTATGATCCCTCTGTGCAATGCAGGTGTTTACCTTTACCTAAGGAATGGATGATCCCTCTGTTTAATGCAGGTGTTTACAGTTACTTAAGGAGTGGATGTTCTCTGTTTGCAATGAAGGTGTATACCTTTACACAAGCAATGGATGATCGCTCTGGGCCAGGCACGTGTTGACCTTTACCTAAGGAATGGATGATCCCTCTGTGCAATTCAGTTGTTGACGATTACATAAGGAATGGATGATCCCTCTCTGCAATGCAGGTGTGTAACTTTACCTAAGAAATGGATGATCCCTCTGTTCAATGCAGGTGTTTACCGTTATCTAAACAATGGATGATCCCTCTTAGTAATCAAGGTGTTTACCATTACCTAAGGAATGGATGATCCCTCTGTGCAATGCAGGTTTTGATCTTTCCCTAAGGAATAGATCCCTCTGTTCAATGCAGGTGCTTACCCTTATCTAAGGAATGGAAGATCCCTCTGTTCAAAGCAGGTGTTTACAGTTACTTAAGGAATGGATGATCCCACTGTGCAATGCAAGTTTTTAGCTTTCCCAAAGAATGGATGATGGGTCTGTGCATTGCAGGCATTTATATTTCTCTTAGGAATGGATGAACCTTCTGTGCCTTCCAGGTGTTTACTATTACCTAAGGAATGAAAGATCCCTCTGTTCCGGGCAGGTGTTTACCTTTACAAAAGGAATGGATGTTTTCTGTGTGCAATGAAGGTGTATACCTTTACATAAGGAATGGATGATCGCTCTGGGCCAGGCAGGTGTTGACCTTTATGAAAGGAATGGATGATCCCTCTGTGCAATCCAGGTGTTTACCATTACCTAAAAAATTGATGATCCGTCTGTGAAATGCAGGTGTTTACCTTTACCTAAGGAATGGATGATCCTTCTGTGCAATGCAGGTGTTGATCTTTACCTAAGGAATAGATGATCCCTCTGTTCAACGCAGGTGTTTACCGTTATCTTAGGAATGGATGATCCCTCTGTTCAATGCAGATGTTTACCTTTATCTAAGGAATGGATGATCCCTCTGATCATTGCAGGAGTTTACCATTACCTAAGGAATGTATGACCCCATGTTCAATGCAGGTGTTTACCTTTACCTAAGGAATGTATGATCCTCTGTGTAATGCAGGTGTTGATCTTTACCTAAACAATAGATGATCCCTCTGTGCAATGCAGGTGCTGACCCTAATCTAAGGAATGGTTGATACCTCTGTTCAATGCAGGTGTTTACACTTACCTAAAGAATCGATGATCCCTCTGAGTAATGCAGGTTTTTAGCTTGACCTAAGGAATGGATTATCCCTCTGTGCAATGCATATGTATACCTTTACCTAAGGAATAGACAATCCCTCTGTTCTTTGCAGGTGTTTACTATTACCTAAGAAATGGATGGTCCCTGTGTACAATGCAGGTGTTTACCTTTACATAATGTATGGATGATCCCTCTGGGCCAGTCAGGTGTTGATCTTTACCTAAGGAATGGATAATCCATCTGTGTAATGCAGTTGTTGACCTTTACTTAAGGAATGGATGATCCCTCTGTTCAATGCAGGTGTTGATCTTTACTTAAGGAATGGATGATCCCACTGTGCAATGCAGGTGTTGTCCTATACCTAAGGAATGGATGATTGTCAGAGACCATGAGCAGCATAATAGCCATCTTGTATGAGAAGCCATCTTATGGACTCAAAAGACCTTAGGATCAGAATTGCCCCAGCTACAAGCCCTGGCTGCAGGCGATCAGTTTATGTACGTATCGGATCAGAGATGCCCCAGCTACAAGCCCTGGCTGCAGGCGGTTACTTTATCTTCCTATGGGAATGTAACAACAGACCTTCCCCTGACCCCTGGGATTAAGAGTCCCATGATCTAACCTTATCAATCAGAACATCTTGTAATCCTGGGTCAGTGACCGCTGGGATTAAGAGTCCCATGATCAAACCTTATCAATCAGAAAGTCTTGTGACCCTGGGTCAGTTTCTAGTTTACCTTCCTCCTGCCTCCCCTATATAAACCTCTGTGTGAGAAATAAAAATTTGAGACTTTGACCATATATTAGGCTTAGTCTCCTCTTTGTGTCTGTTTGTCTCTCTCATCCAGGTTAATCTCCCCTCGGGCTCTTGTTGAACCCCCGCTGGTCGGGGCAAGTGTTGCCCAAACATGGGGCTTGAGGTACGAGGACAGACTTGGACGTCGCTCGGGTGAACGGCTGTCATTCTTTCATTGGATCGCCACCTCGTTGGTGAGTGAAGATCCGTACAGAGGTGACCGCAGGAAAGCTCGCCTGTGACACTGACCTGGATAAGGTAAGAAGAGCGACTAAATTATGGGACAAACCATATATGTTCATAATTTGTGAACCTCAAGGCACAAAGAAAATTGCGTGATCCCTTGGGGACATCCTCCCCCTGGGACTAACAGGCCCCCAGTGGCCGTCTCCCCAGTGAGGGACTAGGCGAAATTTGCCTCCCCACTGATGGACTAGGCGAGATTTCATATGGTTGCCTCCCCATTGAGGAACAAGGCAAAGTTTGCCTCCCCAGTGAGGGATCAGGCGAGGTGTAATGTTAAAAAAAAACTTTCCCTTTCTCCATCAGAGAAAGGCAGATCAACAGGCCCCCAGTGGCCACCTCCCCACTGAGGGATTAGGCAAGGTGTAATGTAAAGAAAAACAGACTTTTTTCCTTCTCAAAGAAAAGGACATTTCTTAAAGTTAGGGTCATATAACTCTCTCAAAAAGAGGCCAACTTATTCTGGGAAAAAGTCCTCCAGATCTCAGTCGCCATGGCCACTGGCCCATGCTCCAAAGCTGCGGCAAGCTGACAAGAGGCAAAGGCTGCTGGACTGCTCTCCACTCTGTAGCCAGGGCTGCTAAAACGCCACAGACAGCAGAGGAGACAATAGCTACACCTGAGGGGAAAAGACCGCCCCTGCTTCTCTCCCTGCTCACAGCTGGGTTCAGGGCCAAGGCTCCAGGGGTCTGGTTGATGCCACGTGGGCTCAGGTGGCCTGATACCCTCCAGCCACACTCGCCCAACAGGGTAAAGAAGGAGATAATAGATTTATTTTAAAAAATGAAAATGGCAAGATTCTTAGCTTCCCTGGCTTGCAGAACCTGGGGAGTACAAACACATAAAATCTCGAAATATGGGTAAATGCCAAATTACTATAAATAGATGTGGATTTCTTATGAGTACTTAAAACTGTTTTAAGCTCACTTTTGCCTCTTTATGCTTTTCTGGGACTACTAACAAAAAACAGTCTCAAGAATTATATTTAAATTTAAATATGTACTCAATACTAAATTTGTTAGAAAATTTCTAATAATGTTCAAATCTACTTTCATAATGTGTCTCAAAAGTCAAGTCTGATCTACTCTTTCAAGATATTTCATAAGACCTTTTATTAAAAGCCTCATGGTAAAAACAATAAAAGTTTAGTTAAACTGGAGGAGAAACTTTAAATGTTGGTAACTATTTGATAAAAAAAAGATTGTTACAAAATGGTTACATAGCTTGTAAGATAAAAATATGTAAATGTAGATATTAAGTAAACTTAAACAGAATATTAAAGGCAAAACACTTAACCAGATTACAGATCTTTAAGATACAATAAAGTAATTATTAACCTAGGGCTTACATCAGACTAACAAAAGCATGACTCTAGCTGATAGCAGGTTACTATGGTATTCAGTTTGTAAACTTAAAACTTTAACTTGTTGATATTAATCTGGTCATGATGATGGTTTTAAAAGACTAAATTTAGAGTACCCAACAAAGTTAATTAAGTTCCTATTTGTCAACATTTTAACTATATCTTAAGGTTAAAATTGGCTCATTAGTATTAAATTCTCTCACATGGTTAATATTGCTAATATACAAAAAATTCCTAACATCTCCCTCCATTGGCACACCAGTAACTACCCAAGACCTTTAATGTAACCTGTGATAATTGTTTCCTATCCAACTGTGTTTTCAAAACATCCAAACCTGGGGGTCCCCAGAACTCAGACCAGTCTGATGAGTACCTGAGTGCTCTCTCTCTCTCTCTCTCTTTCTCCTTTTTAAATTTGGTTCTGAAGCTTGCATAGCTTTTCTTGGGCCCTCTGTTTCTGTCATATTCGTGTGTCTGTGTTATTGTGCCCTCTCTGTTTCTGTCATATTTGTCTGTCTGTGTTATTGGGCCCTCTGTATTTCTGTCATATTTGTGTGTTGTATGTTAATTATTTCCCTATGGACGGATGTTTCTCCCTTGACTTAATAACATGGGGCAGTTCCCTTTCTCCTCTTTAGGACAAAAATCAAGGACATCGCTCAGAAAAATGGAGTATCTATTATCAAGGACAAATAAATCACTTTCTGTTCCTCTGAATGACTATCATAGGGCACCCTTCATTCAAATATTATATTAAAGGTTTAAAAAGAGTGTTTTCTGTCTTAGGACGGACATCCACACCAGATCCTATACATCGTGACCTGGAGAAATTTAATTAAAAACCTCTCACTTAGATAAAAGCCTTCCCCCTTTTTTTCACTCCTTTCTTCACAGGTGCTGGTGGCCCCAGCCAAAAGAGACATCAAGCCCACCACTGAAACCTCGGTCCCAATTCATATGTGGGGGAGGGAATGGGGAGTGGGAGTTACATCTCAGGTCAATAAATGGTTTACAAAATTTGTCTGTTACAAGGACCAAAGGCCCCCATGGCTGAGTATCTCTAAGAGGTCCTACAGGTGTGAAAACTCCCCAAAAGCTATGTTAATGGACTGATTAAAATTTTTCTCAAACTTTTTCATCACAGATAGATATTGATAAAAAGCTGTCAGTCAGGAGGATGCTGCTATGTATTTTAAAAGACAGGTTGCCAATCTTGCGGTTCAAATGCAATTGTTCTGTCATGTAAATTATCAATTCATAAGTATTACTCTTTTATACTACAGTGGGGCTGCTACTAAAGGGTAAAAGGTTAAAAATCATATTTGGGGTATTTAAAATAATAATAATGTTAACATAGTTTTACAAGGTTTACAAAAGGAAATATCTGTTATTTCATATAATCATTTGTCTTTTGGTGATCCTGCTAAGGCTGCAAAAAGATTTCTTTGATGCCTTAAGTATCTCCCAAACAGTTTCTTTCTCAGATTCTCATTTGGGTTCTATTAGTCAGACACCCTACAAAATAGAGGAAACCTTGACCTCCTTACAGCAGAAAAAGGGAACCTTTTTAGTCCTTCAGGAAGAATGCTGTTTTTATGTTAATAAATCAGGGATCATACAGGAAAATGTAAAAAAAAGTTACAGACACTTAATCGAGAGTTGCACTCCAGATAGAAGCTATAAAGATGCAACCTCTACAGGTCCACTATCACAGACTGGAGCTGGCAAGCCAAGGAATCGCGACTGAAGACGTGCCTCCAGCTGAGACCCTCCCCTAACAATGACTGTAAAACCTATAGTCTCTGTAAAACCTATAGTCTCTATAAACCCTATAGTCTCTATAAAACCTATAGTCTCTAAAAACCCTATAATCTCTGTAAACCCTATCGACTCTGTAAACCCTATAGCCTCTATAAGCCCTTTAAATTCGCTTACTTTTTATAATCATTCTAGGCATGTTGGCCAAGGTTCAATGCTCCAAGCCTCCGGGAACTGCATGAGCATTCAGGCCTATGCACCCCCTAGGGGGATGGGTACCAACATGGGTGCGGGAAAACCGCAAGGGAAGGTCCATTCCTGACCACATCTGAATTCTCTGAGAAAAAAAAAACTGACTTTCATGGAGGTTGGTACCATATATAATGATTATGGGCCCTGCCTCCCCTCCCCAAAAGGTACCAAGGGCTAAATCTGTGGGTGATAAACATGAACCATGGGAGGAGTCAGGTCACTACTCCCCCAGTTGGTTAAAGCCCACTGCTGGATAGCAGGCCTCCCCCTCCTGTTTGTATAAAAGAAGGGAGGAGATGTCGGAGACCATGAGCAGCATAACAGCCATCTTGTATGAGAAGCCATCTTATGGACTCAAAAGGCCTTAGGATCAGAATTGCCCCAGCTACAGGCCCTGGCTGCAGACAATCACTTTATCTACCTATTATATCAGAGTTGCCCCAGCTACAAGGCCTGGCTGCAGGCGATTACTTTATCTGCCTATCAGAATGTAACAACAGACCTTCCCATGACCCCTGGGATTAAGAGTCCCATGATGTAACCTTAAAATCCGAATTTCGTGTAATCCTGGGTCAGTGACCCCTTGGATTAAGAGTCCCATGATCAAACCTTATCAATCAGAAAGTCTTGTGACCCTGGGTCAGTTTCTAGTTTACCTTCCTCCTGCCTCCCCTATATAAACCTCTGTGTGAGAAATAAAAATTTGAGACTTTGACCATATATTAGGCTTAGTTTCCTCTTTGTGTCTGTTTGTCTCTCTCATCCAGGTTAATCTCCCCTCGGGCTCTTGTTTAACCCCCGCTGGTCAGGGTAGATGATCCCTCTGTACAATGCAGGTGTTGACCTTTACGTAAGGAATGGATGATCCCTCTGTGCAATGAATATGTTAACCTTTACCTAAGGAATATATTACACCTCTGTTCAATGCAGGTGTTTACCTTTACCTAAGGAATTGATGATCCCTCTGTTCAATGCAGGTGTTGACCCTTACCTAAGGAATGGATGATCCTTCTCTGCATTGCAGGTGTTTACTATTACCTATGGAATTGAAGATCCCTCTGTTCAATGCAGGTGTTTACCTTTACCTAAGGAATGGATGATCCATCTGTTCAATGCAGCTGTTTACCTTTACCAAAGTAATGAATGTTCCCTGTGTTCAATGCAGGAGTTTAACTTCACTTAAGGAATGGATGATCCCTCTGGGACAGGCAGGTGTTGACCTTTACCTGAGGAATGGATGATCGCTCTGTGCATTGCAGGTGTTTACATTTACTTTAGGAATGGATGATCCCTCTGTGCGTTGCAGGTGTTTACTATTACCTAAGGAATGGATGTTCCCTATGTGCAATGCAGGTGTTTACCTTCACCAAAGGAACTGGTGTTTCCTGTGTGCAATGCAGGTGTTAAACTTTACCTAAGGAATAAATGATCCCTATGTGCAATGCAGGTGTTTACTGTTGTCTAAGGAGTGGATGTTATCTCTGTTCAACGCACGTGTTTACCTTTGTCAAAGAAGGATGATCCCTATGTTCAATGCAGGTTTCTACCCTTACCTAAGGTATAGATGACCACTCTGTTCAGTGCACGTGTTTACCTTTACCAAAGGAATGGTTGTTCCCTGTGTGCAATGCACGTGTTTACCTTTACATAAGGAATGGATGATCCCTCTGGGCTGGCAGGTGTTGACCATTACCTAAGGAATGGATGATCCTTCTGTGCAATGCAGGTGTTTACATTTACCTAAGTAATGGATGATCCCTCTGTCCAAGGCAGGTGTTTACCTTTACATAAGTAATGGATGATGCCTCTGTCTAATGCAGGTGTTTACCTTTACTTAAGGAATGGGATGATCCCTCTTTTCAACGCAGTTTTGTACCTTTACCTAAGGAATCAATGTCGCCTCTGTGCATTGCAGGTGTTTACCTTTACCTAAACAATGGATGATCCTTCTGTGCATTGCAGGTTTTTACTATTCCCTAAGGAATGAAGATCCCTCTCTTAAATGCATGTGTTTACCTTTACCTAAGGAATGAATGATACCACTGTTCAAAACAGGAGTTTACCTTTACCTAAAGGATGGTGATCCCTCTTTTCAATGCAGGTTTCTACATTTACCTAAGGAATGGATGATCCCTCTGTGCAATGCCAGTGTTTACAGTTACCTAAGGAATGGAAGATCCTTCTGTGCAATGCAGGTGTTGATATTTACCTAAGAAATAGATGATTCCCCTGTTCAATGCAGGTGTTTACCGTTATCTAAGGAATGGATGATCCCTCTGTTCAATGCAGGTGTTTACCTTAACCTAAGGAATGGATGATCACTCTGGACAAATCAGGTGTTTACGCTTACATACGGAATGGATGATCTCTGTGTATTGGAGGTGTTTACCTGTACCTAAGGAATGGATGATCCCTCTATACAATGCAGGTGTATACAGTTACCTAAGGAATGGATGATCCCTCTGTGCAATGCATGTGTTGATCTTTACCTAAGAAATTGATGATTCCCCTGTTCAATGCAGGTGTTTACCATTATCTAAGGAATGGATGATCCCTCTGTTCAATGCAGGTGTTTATCTTATCCTAAGGAATGGATGATCAGTCTGTGCAAATCAGGCGTTTAGTTTACCTAAGGAATGTATGATCTCTCTGTGCAATGCAGGTGTTTACCTTTACCTAAGGAATGGAAAATCCCTCTGTTCAATGCGGGAGTTTACAGTTACGTAAGGAATGGATGATCCGACATTGCAATGCACGTATTTACTTTTACCTAAGGAATAGATGAGCCCTCTTTTCAATGCAGGTGTTTACTGATACCTAAGGAATGGATGATCCCTCTGTGCAAAGCAAGGCGTTTATCTTTACCTAAGGAATGGATGATCCGACATTGCAATGCAGGTGTTTGCTTTTACCTAAGGAGTAGATGAGCCCTCTTTTCAATGCAGGTGTTTACTGATACCTAAGTAAATGATGATCCCTCTGTGCGATGCAGGTGTTTATCTTTACCTAAGGAATGGATGATCCCTCTGTGCAATGCCGGTGTTTACCTTTACCTAAGGAATGGGATGATCTCTCTGTGCAATGCAGGTGTTAAACTTCACCTAAGGAATTAATGATCCCTATGTGCAATGAAGGTGTTTACCGTTATCTAAGGAATGGATGATCCCTCTTTTAATGCAGGTGTTTATTTTACTAAGGAGTGGATGATATCTCTGTTCAATGCAGGTGTTTACCTTTTCCAAAGAAGGATGATCCCTCTGTTCAACGCAGGTTTCTACATTTACCTAAGGAATGGATGACCACTCTGTGCATTGCAGGTGTTGTCCTTTACCTAAGGAATGGATGATTGTTCAGTGTATTGCAGGTGTTTACTATTACCTAAGCAATGGAAGATCCCTCTTTTAAATACAGGTGTTTACCTTTACCTAAGGAATGGATAATCCCTCTGTTCAGTGCACTAATTTACCTTTAACAAAGGAATGGTTGTTCCCTGTGTGAAAAGCATGTGTTTACCTTTACATAAGGAATGGATGATCCCTCTGGGCTGGCAGGTGTTGACCATTGCCTAAGGAATGGGTGATCCTTCTGTGCAATGCAGGTGCTTACCTTGACCTAAGGAATGTCTGATCCCTCTGTGCAATGCAGATTTTTACCGTTACATAAGCAATGGATGATCCCTCTGTGCAATGCAGGTGTTGAACTTTAACTAAGGAATAGATGATTTCTCTGTTCAATGCAGGTGTTTCCATTACCTAAGGAATATATGATCGCTCTGTTTCATTCAGGTGTTTACCTTTACCTAAGGAATGGGTTTATCACTGTGCAAAGCTGGTGTTAAACTTTGCCTAAGGAATAAATGATCCTGCTGTTGAATGCAGGTGTTTACACTTATCTAAGGAATGGAAGATTCCCCTGGTAAATCCAGGTGTTTACAGTTAACTCAGGAATGGATGATCCCTCTGTGAATTGCAGGTGTTTACATTTACCTTAGGAATGGATGATCCTTCTGAGCATTGCAGGTGTTTACTATTACCTAAGGAATGGAAGATCCCTCATTTCAATGCATGTGTACATCTTTAATTAAGGAATAGATGATGCCTCTGTTCAATGCAGTTGTTTACCGTTATCTAAGGAATGGATGACCCCTCTGTTCAATGCAGGTGCTGATCCTTAGCTAAGGAATAGATGATCCCTCTGTTCAACGCAGGTGTTTACTGTTATGTAAAGAACAGATGATCCCTACTTTCAATGCAGGTGTTTACCATTACATGAGGAATGGATGATCCCTCTGTGCAATGCAGGTGTTGATCTTTACCTAAGGAATAAAGGAACCCTCTGTGCAATCCAGGTGTTTACCGTTATGTAAAGAATGGATGATCCCTGAGTTCAATAGAGAGATTTACAGTTACCTAGGGAAAGGATGATCCGACTTTCCAATGCAGGTGTTTACCTAAGGAATGGTTGATCCCAATGGGAAATGCAGGTGTTTACCCTTTCCTAATGAATTGTATAATCCCTCTGTAAATACAGGTGTTGATTATTACCTAAGGAATAGTGATCCCTCTGATCAATGCAGGCGTTTACCGATATCTATGGAATGGATGATGCCTATGTGCAATGCAGGTCTTTACCGTTATCTAAGTAATGGATGATCTCTCTGATAAATGCAGGTGTTTACAATAACATAAGGAATGGATGATCCCTCTGTGCAATGCAGGTGTTTACCTTTTCCTAAGGAATGGATGATCGCTCTCTGCAATGCAGGTGGTCATCTTTAACTAAGGAATAAATGACCATCTTTCCAATGCAGATGATTACTGATATCCAATGAATGGATGACCCCTCTGCTCAATGCAGGTGTTTAAAGTTACCTAAGGAATGGATGATTCCTCTGTGCAATGCAGGTGTTTATGTTTACCTAAGGAATGTCTGATCCCTCCATGCACTGCAGGTGTTTACCATTACCTAAAGAATAGGATGATCCCTCTGGGCAATGCAGGTGTTGATCTTTACCTAAGGAATGGATGATCCCTCTGTTCAATGCAGGTGTTGACCGATTATCTAAACAATGGATGATCCTCTGTTCAATGCAGGTGTTTACACTTACCTAAGAAATGGATGATCCTCTGTTCAATGCAGGTGTTTACCTTTATCTAAACAATGGATGATCCATCTTTTCAATGCAGGTGTTTAATCAAGGAATGGATGATCCCTTACCAGGTGTTTACCTTAGTAATGGATGATCCTTCTGTGCATTGCAGGTGTTTAATCTTACCTAATTAATGGAATAGATCCCTCTGTTCAATGCAGGTGCTTACCCTTATCTAAGGAATGGAAGATCCTCTGTTCAAAGCAGGTGTTTACAGTTACTTAAGGAATGGATGATCCCTCTGTGCAATGCAGGTTTTTAGCTTTCCCAAAGAATGGATGATGGGTCTGTGCATTGCAGGTGTTTATATTTCTCTTAGGAATGGATGATCCTTCTGTGCCTTCCAGGTGTTTACTATTACCTAAGGAATGAAAGATCCCTCTGTTCCATGCAGGTGTTTACCTTTACAAAAGGAATGGATGTTTTCTGTGTGCAATGAAGGTGTATACCTTTACATAAGGAATGGATGATCCTCTGGGCCAGGCAGGTGTTGACCTTTATGAAAGGAATGGATGATCCTCTGTTCAATCCAGGTGTTTACCATTACCTAAAAAATTGATGATCCGTCTGTGAAATGCAGGTGTTTACCTTTACCTAAGGAATGGATGATCCCTCTGTGCAATGCAGGTATTGATCTTTACCTAAGGAATAGATGATCCCTCTGGTCAATGCAGGTGCTTACAGTTACCTATGGAATGGATGATCCCTCTGTTCAATGCAGATGTTTACCTTTATCTAAGGAATGGATGATCCCTCTGATCATTGCAGGTGCTTACAGTTACCTAAGGAATGATGATCACTCTGTGCAATGCAGGTGTTTACCTTTACCTAAGGAATGTATGATCCTCTGTGTAATGCAGGTGTTGATCTTTACCTAAATAATAGATGATCCCTCTGTGCAATGCAGGTGCTGACCCTAATCTAAGGAATGGTTGATACCTCTGTTCAATGCAGGTATTTACACTTACCTAAAGAATCGATGATCCCTCTGAGTAATGCAGGTTTTAGCTTTACCTAAGGAATGGATGATCCCTCTGTGCAATGCATATGTATACCTTTACCTAAGGAATAGACAATCCCTCTGTTCTTTGCAGGTGTTTACTATTACCTAAGGATTGGATGTTCCCTTTGTACAATGCAGGTGTTTACCTTTACATAAGGTATGGATGATCTCTCTGGGCCAGTCAGGTGTTGAGCTTTACCTAAGGAATGGATGATCTGTCTGTGTAATGAAGTTGTTGACCTTTACTTAAGGAATGGATGATCCCTCTGTTCAATGCAGTTGTTGATCTTTACTTAAGGAATGGATGATGCCTCTGTGCAATGCAGGTGTTGTCCTATACCTAAGGAATGGATGATTCTCAGAGACCATGAGCAGCATAACAGCCATCTTGTATGAGAAGCCATCTTATGGACTCAAAAGACCTTAGGATCAGAATTGCCCCAGGTACAAGCCCTGGCTGCAGGCAATCACTTTATCTACCTATCGGATCAGAGTTGCCCCAGCTACAAGCCCTGGCTGCAGGCGGTTACTTTATCTTCCTATGGGAATGTAACAACAGACCTTTTCATGACCCCTGGGATTAAGAGTCCCATGATCTAACCTTAGCAATCAGAACATCTTGTAATCCTGGGTCAGTGACCGCTGGGATTAAGAGTCCCATGATCAAACCTTATCAATCAGAAAGTCTTGTGACCCTGGGTCAGTTTCTAGTTTACCTTCCTCCTGCCTCCCCTATATAAACCTCTGTGTGAGAAATAAAAATTTGAGACTTTGACCATATATTAGGCTTAGTCTCCTCTTTGTGTCTGTTTGTCTCTCTCATCCAGGTTAATCTCCCCTTGGGCTCTTGATTAACCCCCGCTGGTCAGGGCAGATGATCCCTGTGTACAATGCAGGTGTTGACCTTTACGTAAGGAATGGATGATCCCTCTGTGCAATGAATATGTTAACCTTTACCTAAGGAATATATTACACCTCTGTTCAATGCAGGTGTTTACCTTTACATAAGGAATTGATGATCCCTCTGTTCAATGCAGGTGTTGACCCTTACCTAAGGAATGGATAATCCCTCTTTGCATTTCAGGTGTTTACTATTACCTATGGAATTGAAGATCCCTCTGTTCAATGCAGGTGTTTACCTTTACCTAAGGAATGGATGATCCGTCTGTTCAATGCAGCTGTTTACCTTTACCAAAGTAATGAATGTTCCCTGTGTTCAATGCAGGAGTTTAACTTCACTTAAGGAATGGATGATCCCTCTGGGACAGGCAGGTGTTAACCTTTACCTGAGGAATGGATGATCGCTCTGTGCATTGCAGGTGTTTACATTTACTTTAGGAATGGATGATCCCTCTGTGCATTGCAGGTGTTTACTATTACCTAAGGAATGGATGTTCCCTATGTGCAATGCAGGTGTTTACCTTTACCAAAGGAACTGGTGTTTCCTGTGTGCAGTGCAGGTGTTAAACTTTACCTAAGGAATAAATGATCCCTATGTGCAATGCAGGTGTTTACTGTTATCTAAGGAGTGGATGTTATCTCCGTTCAACGCAGGTGTTTACCTTTGTCAAAGAAGGATGATCCCTATGTTCAACGCAGGTTTCTACCCTTACCTAAGGTATGGATGACCACTCTGTTCAGTGCACGTGTTTACCTTTACCAAAGGAATGGTTGTTCCCTGTGTGCAATGCACCTGTTTACCTTTATGTAAGGAATGGATGATCCCTCTGGGCTGGCAGGTGTTGACCGTTACCTAAGGAATGGATGATCCTTCTGTGCAATGCAGGTGTTTACATTTACCTAAGTAATGGATGATCCCTCTGTCCAAGGCAGGTGTTTACCTTTACATAAGTAATGGATGATGCCTCTGTCTAATGCAGGTGTTTACCTTTACTTAAGGAATGGGATGATCCCTCTTTTCAACGCAGTTTTGTACCTTTACCTAAGGAATCAATGTCGCCTCTGTGCATTGCAGGTGTTTACCTTTACCTAAACAATGGATGATCCTTGTTTACAGTTACTTAAGGAATGGAAGATCCTTCTGTGCAATGCAGGTGTTGATATTTACCTAAGAAATAGATGATTCCCCTGTTCAATGCAGGTGTTTACCGTTATCTAAGGAAAGGATGATCCCTCTGTTCAATGCAGGTGTTTACCTTAACCTAAGGAATGGATGAATCCTCTGTGTTTACGCTTACATGCGGGATGTTTATTGGAGGTTTTACCTAAGGAATGGATGATCCAGCATTGCCATGCAGGTGTTTACCTTTGATACCTAAGGAATTATCTAAGGAATGGATGAATGCCCTAAGGAATGGATGATCTTTTCAATGCAGGTGTTTACTGATACCTAAGGAATGGATAATCCCTCTGTGCAAAGCAAGGTGTTTATCTTTACCTAACGAATGGATGATCCGACATTGCAATGCAGGAGTTTACTTTTACCTAAGGAATAGATGAGCCCTCTTTTCAATGCAGGTGTTTACTGATACCTAAGTAAATGATGATCCCTCTGTGCAATGCAGGTGTTTATCTTTACCTAAGGAATGGATGATCCCTCTGTGCAATGCAGGTGTTTACCTTTACCTAAGGAATGGGATGATCCCTCTGTGCAATGCAGGTGTTAAACTAAGGAATTAATGATCCCTATGTGCAATGAAAGTGTTTACCGTTATCTAAGGAATGGATGATCCCTCTTTTAATGCAGGTGTTTACCTTTACTAAGGAGTGGATGATATCTCTGTTCAACGCAGGTGTTTACCTTTTCCAAAGAAGGATGATCCCTCTGTTCAACTCAGGTTTCTACCTTTACCTAAGGAATGGATGACCACTCTGTGCATTGCAGGTGTTGTCCTTTACCTAAGGAATGGATGATCGTTCAGTGTATTGCAGGTGTTTACTATTACCTAAGCAATGGAAGATCCCTCTTTTAAATACAGATGTTTACCTTTACCTAAGGAATGGATAATCCCTCTGTTCAGTGCACTAATTTACCTTTAACAAAGGAATGGTTGTTCCCTGTGTGAAAAGCATGTGTTTACCTTTACATAAGGAATGGATTATCCCTCTGGGCTGGCAGGTGTTGACCATTGCCTAAGGAATGGGTGATCCTTCTGTGCAATGCAGGTGCTTACCTTCACCTAAGGAATGTCTGATCCTTCTGTGCAATGCAGGTTTTTACCGTTACATAAGGAATGGATGATCCCTCTGTGCAATGCAGGTGTTGAACTTTAACTAAGGCATAGATGATTTCTCTGTTCAATGCAGGTGTTTCCTTTACCTAAGGAATATATGATCCCTCTGTGTCATTCAGGTTTTTACCTTTACCTAAGGAATGGGTTTATCACTGTGCAAAGCTGGTGTTAAACTTTACCTAAGGAATAAATGATCCTTCTTTTCAATGCAGGTGTTTACCCTTATCTAAGGAATGGAAGATTCCCCTGGTAAATCCAGGTGTTTACCATTAACTCAGGAATGGATGATCCCTTTGTGAATTGCAGGTGTTTACATTTACCTTAGGAATGGATGATCCTTCTGAGCATTGCAGGTGTTTACTATTACCTAAGGAATGGAAGATCCCTCTTTTCAATGCACGTGTACATCTTTAACTAAGGAATAGATGATCCTCTGTTCAATGCAGTTGTTTACCATTATCTAAGGAATGGATGACCCCTCTGTTCAATGCAGGTGTTGATCCTCAGCTAAGGAATAGATGATCCCTCTGTTCAACACAGGTGTTTACTGTTATGTAAAGTACAGATGATCCCTTTTTTTCAATGCAGGTGTTTACCATTGCATGAGGAACGGATGATCCCTCTGTGCAATGCAGGTGTTGATCTTTACCTAAGGAATAGAGGAACCCTCTGTGCAATCCAGGTGTTTACCGTTATCTAAAGAATGGATGATCCGTGAGTTCAATAGAGAGATTTACAGTTACCTAGGGAATGGATGATCCGACTTTCCAATGCAGGTGTTTACCTAAGGAATGGTTGATCCCGATGGGAAATGCAGGTGTTTACCTTTTCCTAATGAATTGTATGATCCCTCTGTGAATACAGGTGTTGATTATTACCTAAGGAATAGTGATCCCTCTGATCAATGCAGGCGTTTACCGACATCTATGGAATGGATGATGCCTATGTGCAATGCAGGTCTTTACCGTTATCTAAGTAATGGATGATCTCTCTGGTAAATGCAGGTGTTTACAATAACATAAGGAACGGATGATCCCTCTGTGCAATGCAGGTGTTTACCTTTTCCTAAGGAATGGATGATCGCTCTCTGCAATGCAGGTGTTCATCTTTAACTAAGGAATAAATGACCATCTTTCCAATGCAGGTGATTACTGACATCCAATGAATGGATGACCCCTCTGCTCAATGCAGTTGTTTAAAGTTACCTAAGGAATGGATGATTCCCCTGTGCAATGCAGGTGTTTATGTTTACCTAAGGAATGTATGATCCCTCCATGCACTGCAGGTTTTTACCTTTACCTAAAGAATAGGATGATCCCTCTGGGCAATGCAGGTGTTGATCTTTACCTAAGGAATAGAAGAGCCCTCTGTTCAATGCAAGTGTTTACCGTTATCTAAACAATGGATGATCCCTCTGTTCAATGCAGAGATTTACAGTTACCTAAGAAATGGATGATCTGACTTTGCAATGTAGGTGTTTACCTTTACCTAAGGAAAGATGAGCCATCTTTTCAATGCAGGTGTTTACTTATACCTAAGGAATGGATGATCCCTGTGTGAATTGCAGGTGTTTAATTTACCTTAGTAATGGATGATCCTTCTGGGCATTGCTTGTGTTTAATATTACCTAATGAATGGAAGATCCCTCTGTTCAATGCAGGTGTTTACCTTTACCAATGGAATGGATGTTCCCTGTGTGCAATGCAGGTGTATACATTTACCTACTGAATGGGATGATCCCTCTGTGCAATGCAGTTGTTTACCATTATCTAAGTAATGGTTGATCCCTCTGTTCAATGCAGGTGTTTACAGTTACCTAAGGAATGGATGATCACTCTGTGCAATGCAGGGGTTTACCTTTTCCTAATGAATGGATGATCCCTCTGTGCAATGCAGGTGTTCATCTTTAACTGAGGAATAAATGACCCTCTTTTCAATGCAGGTGTTTACTGACATCCAAGGAATGGATGACCCCTCTGTTCAATGCAAGTGTTTAAAGATACCTAAGGAATTGATGATCACTTTGTTCAATGCAGGTGTTTATGTTTACCTAAGGAATTGATGATCCCTCTGTGCAATGCAGGTGTTCACCTTTACCTAAGGATTGGGATGATCCCTCTTTGCAATGCAGGTGTTTATCTTTACCTAAGGAATAGATGACCCTCTCTTCAATGCAGGTGTTTACAGATACCTAAGGAATGGATCATCCCTCTGTGCAATGCAGGTGTTAATCTTTACCTAAGGAATGGATCATCCCTCTGTTCATTGCAGGTGTTTACCGTATTCTAATGAATGGATGATCCCTCTGTTCAATGCAGTTGTTCAGTTACCTAAGGAAATTATGATCCCTCTGTGCAATGCAGGTTTTGATGTTTACCTAAGGAATAGATGAGCACTCTAGTCAATGCAGGTGTTTATCTTTACCTAAGGAATGGATGATCCCTCTGTGCAATGAAGGTGTTTAACTTTACCTAAGGGATGGGATGATCCCTCTGTGCAATGCAGGTGTTGATATTTAACTATGGAATAGATGACCCCGCTGTTTGATACAGGTGTTAACCATTATCTAAGGAATGGATTATCCCTCTGTTCAATGCAGGTGTTTACCTTTACATAAGAATGGATGATATTTCTGTTCAACCCAGGTTTCTACCTTTACTTAAGGAATGGATGATCCCTCTGTGCAATGCAGGTGTTTATCTTACCTATGGAATGGATGATCCCTCTGTGAATTACAGGTGTTTACTTTTACCTAAGGAATGGATGATCCCTGTTTGAATTTCTGGTGTTTACTTTTACCTTAGGAATGGATGATCCTTCTTTGCATTGCTGGTGTTTAATATTACCTAGTGAATGGAAGATACCTCTGTGAAATGCAGGTGTTTACCTTTACCAAAGGAATGGATGTTCACTTTGTTATTATGCAGGTTTATATGTTTACCTAAGGAATGGGATTATCCTTCTTTGAAAGTCAGGTCTTTACCATTATCTAAGTAAAGGATGATCCCTCTGTTCAATGCAGGTGTGTTCATTTACCTAAGGAATGGATGATCCCTATGTGCAATGCAGGTGTTTACCTTTACCTAAGGAATGGATGATCCCTCTGTGCAATGCAGGTGTTTACCTTTACCTAAGGATTGGAGTGATGGCACTGTGCAATGCAGGTATTCATCTTTAACTAAGGAATAGATGATCCCTCTATTCAATGCAGGTGTTTACCCTTATCTAAGGAATGGATGAACACTCTGTTCAATGCAGGTGTTTACACTTACCAAAGGAATGTATTATCCCTCTGTGCAATGCAGGAGTTTACCTTTACCTAAGGAATGGAAAATCCCTCTGTGCAATGCAGGTGTTTACTATTACCTAAAGAAAGATAGATCCCTCTGTTCAACGCAGGGGTTTACCATTACAAAAGTAATGGATGTTCTCTGTGTGCAATGCAGGTGTTTACCTTTATATAAGTAATGGATGAACCCTCTGGGCCACTCAGTTGTTGACCTTTACCTAAGGAATTGATGATCCCTCTGTGCTTTACAGGTGTTTACTATTACCTAAGGAATGGAGTATACCTATGTTCAATGCCTGTGTTGACCTTTACCTAAGGAATGGCTGATCTCTGTGTGCAATGCAGGTGTTTATCATTACCTAAGGAATGGATCATACCTCTGTGCAATGCAGGTGTTTACCTTTACCTATGTAATGGATGATCCCTCTGGGCAATGCAGGTTTTGATCTTTACCTAAGGAATCAGATGATCCCTCTGTGCAATTCAGGTGTTTACTATTACCTAAGGAATGAAAGATCCCTCTGATCAAAGCAGGTGTTGACACTTACAAAAGGAATGGCATTTCTCTGTGCGCAATGCAGTTGTTTACCTTTACATAAGGAAGGGGGTGATCCCTCTGTGCAATGCACGTGTTTACAGTTATCTAAGTAATGGATTATCCCTCTTGTCAATGTAGGTGTTTACAATTACCTAGGGAATGGATGATCCCTCTGTGCAATTCAGGTGTTTACCTTTACCTAAGGAATGGATGATCGCTCTGTGCAATGCAGGTGTTCATCTTTAACTAAGTAATAGATGACCCTCTTTTCAATGCACGTGTTTACTGACATCTAAGGAATGAATTACCCCTCTGTTCAGTGCAGGTGTTTACACTTACCTAAGGAATGGATGATCCCTCTGTGCAATGCAGGTGTTTACCTTTACCTAAGGAATGGATGATCACTCTTTTAAATGCAGGTGTTTACAGATAACTAAGGAATGGATGATCCCTCTGTGCAATGCAGGTGTTTACTATTACCTAAAGAAAGATAGATCCCTCTGTTCAATGTAGGTGTTTACTGTTACAAAAGTAATGGATGTTCTCTGTGTGCAATGTAGGTGTTTACCTTTTCATAAGGAATGGATGAACCCTCTGGGCCAGGCAGTTGTTGACCTTTACCTAAGGAATGGATGATCCCTGTGTGCATTGCAGGTGTTTATGGTTTACCTAAGATATGGAAGATACCTGGAATGATCCCTCTTCAATGCCGGTGTTTAAATTAACCTAAGGAAGGGATGATCCTTCCGTACAATGTAGGTGTTGACCTTTACATAAGGAATTACTGATCCCTGTGTGCAATGCAGGTGTTTACCATTACCTCAGGAATGGATCATACCTCTGTGCAATGCAGGTGTTCACCATTACCTAAGTAATGGATGATCCCTCTGGGCAATGCAGGTGTTGATCTTAACCTAAGGAATGAAAGATCCCTCTGATCAATGCAGGTGTTTACACTTACAAAAGTAATCGCATTTCTCTGTGTGCAATGCAGTTGTTTACCTTTACATAAGGAAGGGGGTGATCCCTCTGTGCAATGCACGTGTTTACAGTTATCTAAGTAATGGATTATCCCTCTTGTCAATGTAGGTGTTTACAATTACCTAGGGAATGGATGATCCCTCTGTGCAATGCAGGTGTTTACCTTTACCTAAGGAATGGATGATCGCTCTGTGCAATGCAGGTGTTCATCTTTAACTAAGTAATAGATGACCCTCTTTTCAATGCACGTGTTTACTGACATCTAAGGAATGGATTACCCCTCTGTTCAGTGCAGGTGTTTACACTTACCTAAGGAATGGATGATCCCTCTGTGCAATGCAGGTGTTTACCTTTACCTAAGGAATGGATGATCCCTCTTTTAAATGCAGGTGTTTACAGATAACTAAGGAATGGATGATCCCTCTGTGCAAAGCAGGTGTTTACTATTACCTAAAGAAAGATAGATCCCTCTGTTCAATGTAGGTGTTTACTGTTACAAAAGTAATGGATGTTCTCTGTGTGCAATGTAGGTGTTTACCTTTTCATAAGGAATGGATGAACCCTCTGGGCCAGGCAGTTGTTGACCTTTACCTAAGGAATGGATGATCCCTGTGTGCATTGCAGGTGTTTATGGTTACCTAAGATATGGAAGATACCTATGTTCAATGCCGGTGTTTAAATTAACCTAAGGAAGGGATGATCCTTCCGTACAATGTAGGTGTTGACCTTTACATAAGGAATTACTGATCCTGTGTGCAATGCAGGTGTTTACCATTACCTCAGGAATGGATCATACCTCTGTGCAATGCAGGTGTTCACCATTACCTAAGTAATGGATGATCCCTCTGGGCAATGCAGGTGTTGATCTTTACCTAAGGAATGAAAGATCCCTCTGATCAATGCAGGTGTTTACACTTACAAAAGTAATCGCATTTCTCTGTGTGCAATGGAGGTGTTTACATTTAATTAAGGAAGGGGATGATCCCTCTGTGCAATGCACATGTTCACAGTTATCTAAGTAATGGATGATCCCTCTGGTCAATGCAGGTGTTTGAAATTACTTAGGGAATGGATGAACCCTCTGTGCAATGCAGGTGTTTACCTTTACCTAAGGAATAGATGATCGCTCTGTGTAATGCAGGTGTTCATCTTTAACTAAGGAATAGATGACCCTCTTTTCAATGCAGGTGTTTACTGACATCTAAGGAATGGATGACCTCTCTATTTAATGAAGGTGTTTATCTCTACCTAAGGAATGTATGATCCCTCTGTGCAATGCAGGTGTTTACCTTTACCTAAGGAAAGGATAATCCCTCTTTTAAATGCTGGTGTTTACAGTTACCTAGGGAATGGATGATCCCTCTGTGCATTGCAGGTGTTTATCTTTACCTAAGGAACGGATGATCCCCCTGTGAAATGCAGGTGTTTATCTTTACCTAAGGAATGGATGATCCCTCTGTGCAATGCAGGTGTTTACCTTTACCTAAGGAGTGGATGATCCCTCTTTTAAACGCAGGTGTTTACAGTTACCGAAGGAATGGATGTTCCTTCTGTGCAATGCAGGTGTTTATCTTTAACTAAGGAATAGATGACCCTCTTTTCAATGCAGGTGTTTATTGACATCTAAGGAATGGATGACCCCTCTGTTCAATGCAGATGTTTTTTACTTGGATGATCCTCTGTGCAATGGGTGTTTAATGGATGATTGCTCTGTGCAATGCAGGTGTTTACCTTTACCTAAGGAATGGATGATCCCTCCTTTAAATGCAGGTGTTTACATTTACCTAAGGAATGGATAATCCCTCTGTGCAATGCAGGTGTTTATCTTTACCTAAGGAATGGAAAACCAGGAAGAAGTACAAAACAAGAAAAATGGAGAGATCAAATACATATCTTTAATTAATAACTCTTAATATCAATGGCCACAATGCCCCAACCAATAAACATAGACTGGCAGACTGGATTAAAAAGCAGGATCCTACCATCTGTTGCCTCCAGGAAACTCACCTTTCATTAAAAGATAGAAACATTCTTGGGGTGAAAGGTTGGAAAAAATATATCAAGAAAATGGACCTAGAAAGCAAGCAGGGTTTGCCATCCTAATGTCTGACAGGATAGACTTCAAGCCAACATTATTGAGGAAAGATAAAGCAGGTCACTTTATACTGATTAAAGGAATACTCCAACAGGAGGACATCACAATCCTAAACATATGTGCTCCCAACACGGGGGCCCCCAATTTCATCAAACAAACACTATTGGAATTAAGGTCAGAGATAACTCCGAACACAATAGTAGTGGGTGACTTCAATACCCCACTCTCATTACTTGACAGGTCTACCCAACAAAAAATAAACAGAGAGACATCTGCATTAAATGATATCATGGAACAAATGGAACTAACAGATATATACAGAACATTCCATCCAAATGCTGCAGAATATACATTCTTCTTAGCAGCACATGGGACATTCTCTAAAATAGACCATATGATAGGGCACAAATCAAATCTTAACAAATACAGGAAAATTGAAATAATCCCTTGTATGCTATCTGACCACAATGGGATTAAGCTGCAAATCAACAACAAGAAAAACTACAGAGCATGTAGAAATTCATGGAGACTAAACAGTACATTATTGAACGATGTATGGGTCATTGAAGAAATTAAAAAGGAAATCAAGAAATTCATAGAATCAAATGATGATGAGAATACAACATACCAAAACCTATGGAACACAATGAAGGCCATCCTACGAGGGAAATTTATAGCTCTCAGTGCCTATATTAAGAAATTAGAGAGTTCACAACTAAACAATTTAATGCTTCTCCTTAAGGCCTTGGAAAGAGAGGAACAAGGCAAACCAAAAATCAGTAGACGGGAAGATATAATAAAGATTAGGGCAGAAATTAATGAAATGGAAACCAAAAAAACAATCAAAAAATCAATAAAACAAAAAGTTGGTTCTTTGAAAGGATAAACAAGATTGACAAACCCTTAGCAAATCTGACCAAAAGAAAGAGAGAAGAGACAAAAATTGATAAGATTAGAGATGAAAAAGGCAACATCACAACAGATACTGTAAGACCCAAGAAGTGAGGACTCCCCGGGCTCTGTCTCGGGAAAGACGACACCCCAAATCACTCCAAGAAACGGTCTTGATGCAAATAGCAAGAGGATTTTTATTCCAGCACGCTGGGGCCCCCAGTCATATGCCACGCAGGGGTAGAGGACTGGAGACCCTGAGGGTAGAATCAGGGCAGCTTTTATTGGATTCAAACAAGGGAGAGGAGAATTTATAACATGATTGGTTAACAATTAAAAATAATGTACATGTAGTATGCTCATTGGTTATGTGGTTACTATGGCATTTTGAGCCAACTTATCTATAACTTGAGGATCACAAGTATGTATAACATTTGCTTAGTTTCTTCTGACTGGCTCATTTCAAGGATTATTTTGGGTACTGGGCAGTTTGGGGTTTTTCCAGTAACTGCAAAAATGCTGTGTCAGTTCAGCCCGGAAATAGAAACTCAGGCCTGTGAATATTCCTAGAACCTGTCATGGCGTTACTTTAGTTCTTGCTTTTTTTTTGCTTACATTCTCTATAGTCCTACACCTCTATCTATATACTTTTACATTAAAATCTTTCCTTTTATGGTGCAAGCAGTTCACAGAAGCCAGATAAGCAGTTAGTTAGCTCATTTTTGTTATTTCATTAGGCCAGAGTCACTTACTCAAAAGCCTGTTCTTTTTATTTAGGTTCATGCAGGAAGCAGGCTCTGAACCAGCAAGAAGGGTGATCTTCTACCTATTTGCTGGTAGAGAGCCAATTTGGGAATTTGAAGCATTTATGACTTTTTCCATCCTTTTCAATACACAAAGAAATTCAGAAAATCATATGGACATATTTTAAGAATATATATGCCTCTAAGTTTGAAAACCTGAAAGAAATGGATGATTTCCTTGATTCATATGACTTACCAAAATTAAATCAAGATGAGATAAACCATTTAAATAGACCTATAACAATCACAGAGATCCAGGCAGTCATAAAAAGTCTCCAAACTAAAAAAAGCCCAGGCCCAGATGGATTCACTGCTGAATTTTACCAGACATTCCTGGAAGATCTAACACCAATGCTTCTCAAACTTTTCCATAAAATAGAAAAGGAAGGAATTATACCTAAATACTTCTATGAAGACAGCATCACCCTGATACCGAAACCGGACAAAGACAAATCAAAAAAAAAGAAAATTATACACCAATCTCCCTCATGAACATAGATGCAAAAAAATTCTCAACAAAATACTGGCAAACAGAATACAAGAATATATCAGACAGAGTATTCACCCTGACCAAGTAGGCTTTATCCCAGAGATGCAGGGATGGTTCAACATACGCAAATCCATAAATGTAATATACCATATAAATGGTCTGAAAGACAAAAATCACATGGTCATCTCAATAGATGCAGAAAAGGCATTTGACAAAATCCAACACTCCTTCATGGTGAAAGTATTACAGAAACTTGGAATAGAAGAAACATATCTCAACATAATAAAAGCTATTTATGACAAACCTACAGCCAACATAATACTAAATGGGGAAAAACTTGAAGCTTTTCCTCTAAATTCAGCAACAAGACAAGGGTGTCCACTTTCCCCACTATTATTTAATATAGTATTGGAAGTCTTAGCCATAGCAATAAGGCAAGAGACACTCATAAAGGGGATTCAAATCGGAAGGGAAGAGATCAAATTATCATTATTTGCAGACGATATGATTCTATACCTAACAGACCCTAAAGACTCTACCAGCAAACTGTTAGAGCTGATAAACACTTTTAGCAATGTAGCAGGATACAAAATAAACACAGAGAAATCAGTAGCTTTTCTATACACTAACAACAAACATGCAGAGGATGAAATCAGGGAATCTCTCCCATTCACAATTGCCTCAAAAAAAAATACCTTGGAATAAAATTAACCAAGGAAGTGAAGGATCTCTACAATGAGAACTTTAAAAAAGTCAAGTGACAAATTGCAGAAGACACAAGAAAATGGAAAGACATTCCATGCTCCTGGATTGGAAGAATCAATATTGTGAAAATGTCAATCTTACCAAAAGCAATCTACACATTTAATGGGATCCCCATTAAAATCCCAATAGCATTCTTCACAGAAATAGAAAAAAACAATACTAAAATTCATCTGGAAACACAAAAAACCTCGAATAGCCAAAACAATTTTGTGTAACAAGAATCAGGCAGGTGGTATAGCCATACCCTATTTTAAGTTATACTACAAAGCCATAGTAACAAAAACAGCATGGTATTGGCACAAGGACAGACAGGTAGATCAATGGAACAGAATAGAAGACCCAAATATTAATCCAGGCAGCTACAGCTACCTGATTTTTGACAAAAATGCCAAAAATATTCAAGTGGTGCTGGGAAAACTGGACATCGGTATGTAAAAGGATAAACATAGATCCTTGCCTCTCTCCTTGCACAAGAGTCAAGTCCAAATGGATAAGAGACCTTAATATCAGACCTGAAACTCTGAAACTGCTAGAGGAAAAAGTAGGGGAAACTCTTCAACATATTGGAATAGGCAAGGACTTTCTGAATATAACTCCAATTGCTCAGAGAATAAAACCACTAATCAGCCACTGGGACCTTATGAAATTACAAAGCTTTTGTACAGCAAAGGACATTGTGAATAGAGCAAAAAACAACCTACAGAATGGGAGAAAATCTTTGCCAGTTATACATCTGACAGAGGATTTATATCCAGAATATACAAAGAACTCAAAAAACAGAATAACAAGAATTCAAACAACCCAGTTAAAAAATGGGCTACGGAACTAAATAGAGAATTCACGGAAGATGAAATACAGATGGCATATAAACATCTAAAAATATGTTCTACATCCTTAGCCATCAGGGAAATGCAAATTAAAACCACATTGAGATTCCCTTTCACTCCTGTCAGAATGGCTGCCATCAAGAAAACAAATGACAATAAGTGTTGGCATGGATGCAGAAAAACAGGAACTCTTCTACACTGTTGGTGGGAATGTAAGCTGGTCCAGCCACTGTGGAAATCAGTGAGGAGGTTCTTGAGACAGCTAGAAATAGATTTACCATATGATCCAGCTATAGCACTCCTAGGCATATATCCAGAGGACTCTTCTCACTTCCTTAGAGATACTTGCAAAACCATTTTTATTGCTGCTCTATTCACAATAGCTAGGAAATGGAAGCAGCCTAGATGTCCCTCCACAGATGAGTGGATAATAAAGATGTGGTACATTTACACAATGCAGTTCTATTCAGTGGTAAAGAAAAATGAAATTATGAAATTTGCAGGGAAATGGATGGATCTGGAAAGGATTATACTTAGTGAGGTAACCCAGGCTCAGAAAGCCAAACGTCACATGTTCTCTCTCATATGTGGATCCTAGCTACCAATGTATAGACTTGTGTGTGAACTGGAACCAAAAATAGGTACCAGAAACCAGTAAGTGGGTGAAAGGCTATAAGGGAGGGAAGAAATGGAAGGACTTAAGTGTATGGTAATGCACATATGTAAGTAGAAGAACTGAGTACAGGGAGGGGAATGGCCTAAGAGAGGCCATGGGAAGAGAATGCATACAAAAAGGGCAGTGGGAGGGTCAATCTAAACTCAAGATATTATCAATAAGACATATGTAAAATAATTTTTTTTGAATAAGGGCACGTCTAGAAAATGTAGACTGTTACTAGAAAATTTTCAGTACCTGGAATGGAATACCTTTCAGTGAGTTGTTGGACAAAGAGGTCCCGGTAGCCTCCAAAACATTAAGGCTTTTGCCAAAGCCCTTGGTTTCCCTAGAGAAACAGATAGTAAGACCCTATTGCTGAAGACATCTCATGCCTGAGACGCAAGGTCACTGAGAAAGCAAGCTAATGCTGAGCCCAAAACCTTCTCCCTGTAGACCAGCCAATTGAAAGCTGGAAAAAGCTGCACTGCACGCAGCGTATGGGAGACAGATGCCATCAACAGTGAAAACAGTGGATGCTGAATATTCAAGCTTGGGCAGAGAGGCCCAATGACTGAACGGGTGCAATAGTGGCGTGCCTACTCTTGGGGTAACCAACTGCTCCATAATTGGACTGAAGGCCCTCTCTACGGGAGGGAATACATACCTGGTACTGAAAAACCTAAGTAAAAGTCTATGGTAGGTGAGGTCATGAGCCTTGGGGGTATAAGCCTGCTCATGTCTGACTAAATGTATATATTATTCCCACCAACCTGTCCTGGCAACACTACACTAAATGTTCATGTTCACATATTAACGCTACTCTCACTTCTGGCTAGAGAAGCTTCTCTTTTCAGATGGTGATGACCACTGGGATGACCCAAAAGGCAACATAGTGCTGAGAAGAAGGGATGGAGGAGTGTCTAGCACTGAAACACCTCTGTCACACCCTCCAATGGCTCAGGGACCATTGTGGAAGAGGGGGCAGATAGAATGGAAGAGCCAAAGGAAGGATATGACCTCTTACAATGCAACTGCCCAGACAGAAATTGGCCTCGATATCCATGATCTTGTAGTGCCTAGCAATACCTTTGCAAGACCCTCAAAATAGAAGAGAAAGATGATGTCATCAAATTAGGAAAGAGACTAATGGAGAGAGGGAGGGGATATGATGGAGACAGGAGTTCTAAAGTGGAATGGGGAGGGAGGAAATATCAGGTGGGATTTTTTTGGTATGTAAGATTAAAAGTCAATAAAAATAATAATTAAAAAATATAAGAAAAAGATGATGACATTACACTAAAAGAGAGACTAATGGAGAGAGGGAGGGGATACGATGGAGGCTTGAGTTCTAAAGTGGAATGGGGGAGGGAAGGGAAATATGAGTTTTTTAATGTAAGGTGGAAATTAAAAAAAAAGAAATGGATGATGGTGAATCTTTACCTAAGGAAATATCAGGGTTTTTTGTGTTTATGTATCTAAGGAATGAAAGTCAATAAAATAATGATTTAAAAATGGATAATCCCTTTGGAAATGGATGTTTATCTTTACTGTGGATGATCCCTCTGTTCATTGCAGGTGTTTTACCTTTACCTAAGGAATGGATGTTCCCCTCTCAATGCAATTCCAGTTAGGTGGATAATCTTAATGCTAAGGAATGGATGAACCCTCTTTTCAATACAAAGTGTTTACTGACATCTAAGGAATGGATTATCCCTCTGTTCAATGCAGGTGATTTTCCAGTTACCATCTAAGGAATGGATTATGTTCATGCCTTACTGGATGATCCCTCTGTGTAATGCAGGTGTTTATCTTTACCTAAAGAATGGATGATCCCTCTGTTCAATGCAGGTGTTGATCTTTACCTAAGGAACCAATGAGCCCTCTGTTCAATGCAGGTGTTTATTGTTATCTAAAGAATGGATGATCCCTCTGTCCAAGGCAGAGGTTTACAGTTATCAAGGAGTGGATGATCTGACTTTTCAATGCAGGTGTTTACTTTTACCTAAGGAATAGATGAGCCCTCTTTTCAATGCAGGTGTTTACTGATACCTAAGGAATGGATGATCCCTCTGTGCAATGCAGGTGTTTACTATTACCTAAGGAATGAAAGATCCCTCTGTTAAATGCAGGTGTTTACCTTTGCAAAAGGAATGGATGTTCTCTGTGTGCAATGCAGGTGTTTACCTTTACCTAAGGAATGGATGTTCCCTCTGTGCAATGCAGGTGTTCATCTTTAACTAAGGAATAGATGAGCCCTCTTTTCAATGCAGGTGTTTACTGACATCTAAGGAATGGATGACCCCTCTGTTCAATGCAGGTGTTTACAGTTACCTAAGAAATGGATGTTCCTTCTGTGCAATGCAGGTGTTCATCTTTAACTAAGGAATAGATGAGCCCTCTTTTCAATGCAGGTGTTTACTGACATCTAAGGAATGGATGACCCCTCAGGTTCATGCAGGTGTTTACACTTACCTAAGGAATGGATGATCCCGCTGTTCAATGCAGGTGTTTACCTTTACCTAAGGAATGGATGTTCCCACTGTGCAATGCAGGTGTTCATCTTTAACTAAGGAATAGATGAGCCCTCTTTTCAATACAAGTGTTTACTGACATCTAAGGAATGGATGACCCCTCTGTTCAATGCAGGTGTTTACAGTTACCTAAGAAATGGATGATCCCTCTGTGCAATGCAGGTGTTTACCTTTACCTAAGGAATGGATGATCCCTCTGTGTAATGCAGGTGTTTATCTTTACCTAAGGAATGGATGATCCCTCTGTGTAATGCAGGTGTTTATGTTTACCTAAAGAATGGATGATCCCTTTGTTCCATGCAGAGGTTTACAGTTACCTAAGAAATGGATGATCCCTCTGTACAATGCAGGTGTCGATGTTTACCAAAGGGATAGAAGAGCCCTCTGTTCAATGCAGGTGTTTACAGTTACCTATGGAATAGATGATCCGACATTGCAATACAGGTGTTTACCTTTACCTAAGGAATAGATGATCCCTCTGTTCCATGCAGGTGTTGATCTTTACCTAAGGAATAGATGACCCCTCTGGTTTATGCAGGTGTTTACACTTACCTAAGGAATGGATGATCCCTCTGTGCAATGCAGGTGTTCATCTTTAACTAAGGAATAGATGAGCCCTCTTTTCAATACAAGTGTTTACTCACATCTAAGGAATGGATTACCCCTCTGTTCAATGCAGGTGATTCCAGTTACCTAAGGAATGTATGATCCCTCTGTGCAACGCAGGTGTTTATCTTTACCTAAAGAATGGATGATCCCTCTGTTCAATGCAGGTGTTGAGCTTTACCTAAGGAATAGATGAGCCCTCTGTTCAATGCAGGTGTTTATTGTTATCTAAAGAATGGATGATCCCTCTGTTCAAGGCAGAGGTTTAGAGTTACCTTAAGGAATGGATGATCTGACTTTTCAATGCATGTGTTTACTTTTACCTAAGGAATAGATGAGCCCTCTTTTCAATGCAGGTGTTTACTGATACCTAAGGAATGGATGATCCCTCTGTGCAATGCAGGTGTTTACTATTACCTAAGGAATGAAAGATCCCTCTGTTAAATGCAGGTGTTTACCTTTGCAAAAGGAATGGATGTTCTCTGTGTGCAATGCAGGTGTTTACCTTTACCTAAGGAATGGATGTTCCCTCTGTGCAATGCAGGTGTTCATCTTAGCTAAGGAATGGATGATCCCTCTTTTCAATACAAGTGTTTACTGACATCTAAGGAATGGATGACCCCTCTGTTCAATGCAGGTGTTTACAGTTACCTAAGACATGGATGTTCCTTCTGTGCAATGCAGGTGTTCATCTTTAACTACGGAATAGATGATCCCTCTTTTCAATGCAGGTGTTTACTGACATCTAAGGAATGGATGACCCCTCAGGTTCATGCAGGTGTTTACACCTAAGGAATGGATGATCCTAAATGCAGTTGTTTAATGGATGATCCCTCTGTGCAATGCAGGTGTTTACCTTTACCTAAGGAATGGATGATCCCTCTGTGCAATGCAGGTGTTCATCTTTAACTAAGGAATAGATGAGCCCTCTTTTCAATGCAGGTGTTTACTGACATCTAAGGAATGGATGATCCCTCTGTTCAATGCAGGTGTTTACAGTTACCTAAGAAATGGATGATCCCTCTGTGTAATGCAGGTGTTTATCTTTACCTACGGAATGTATGATCCCTGTGTGTAATGCAGGTGTTTATGTTTACCTAAAGAATGGATGATCCCTTTGTTCCATGCAGAGGTTTACAGTTACCTAAGAAATGGATGATCCCTCTGTACAATGCAGGTGTCGATGTTTACCAAAGGGATAGAAGAGCCCTCTGTTCAATGCAGGTGTTTACAGTTACCTATGGAATAGATGATCCGACATTGCAATACAGGTGTTTACCTTTACCTAAGGAATAGATGATCCCTCTGTTCCATGCAGGTGTTGATCTTTACCTAAGGAATAGATGACCCCTCTGGTTTATGCAGGTGTTTACACTTACCTAAGGAATGGATGATCCCTCTGTGCAATGCAGGTGTTCATCTTTAACTAAGGAATAGATGAGCCCTCTTTTCAATACAAGTGTTTACTGACATCTAAGGAATGGATTACCCCTCTGTTCAATGCAGGTGATTCCAGTTACCTAAGGAATTTATGATCCCTCTGTGCAACGCAGGTGTTTATCTTTACCTAAAGAATGGATGATCCCTCTGTTCAATGCAGGTGTTGATCTTTACCTAAGGAATAGATGAGCCCTCTGTTCAATGCAGGTGTTTATTGTTATCTAAAGAATGGATGATCCCTCTGTTCAAGGCAGAGGTTTAGAGTTAAGAAGGAGTGGATGATCTGACTTTTCAATGCATGTGTATACTTTTACCTAAGGAATAGATGAGCCCTCTTTTCAATGCAGGTGTTTACTGATACCTAAGGATTGGATGATCCCTCTGTGCAATGCAGGTGTTTACTATTACCTAAGGAATGAAAGATCCCTCTGTTAAATGCAGGTGTTTACCTTTGCAAAAGGAATGGATGTTCTCTGTGTGCAATGCAGGTGTTTACCTTTACCTAAGGAATGGATGTTCCCTCTGTGCAATGCAGGTGTTCATCTTAGCTAAGGAATAGATGAGCCCTCTTTTCAATACAAGTGTTTACTGACATCTAAGGAATGGATGACCCCTCTGTTCAATGCAGGTGTTTACAGTTACCTAAGACATGGATGTTCCTTCTGTGCAATACAGGTGTTCATCTTTAACTACGGAATAGATGAGCCCTCTTTTCAATGCAGGTGTTTACTGACATCTAAGGAATGGATGACCCCTCAGGTTCATGCAGGTGTTTACACTTACCTAAGGAATGGATGATCCCGCTGTGCAATGCAGGTGTTTACCTTTACCTAAGGAATGGATGTTCCCTCTGTGCAATGCAGGTGTTCATCTTTAACTAAGGAATAGATGAGCCCTCTTTTCAATACAAGTGTTTACTGACATCTAAGGAATGGATGACCCCTCTGTTCAATGCAGGTGTTTACAGTTACCTAGGAAATGGATGATCCCTCTGTGCAATGCAGGTGTATACCTTTACCTAACGAATGAATGATACCTCTGTGAAATGCAGCCATTTACCTTTACCTAAGGAATGGATGATCCCTCTGTGTAATGCAGGTGTTTATCTTTACCTACGGAATGTATGATCCCTCTGTGTAATGCAGGTGTTTATCTTTACCTAAAGAATGGATGATCCCTTTGTTCCATGCAGAGGTTTACAGTTACCTACGAAATGGATGATCCCTCTGTACAATGCAGGTGTCGATGTTTACCAAAGGGATAGAAGAGCCCTCTGTTCAATGCAGGTGTTTACAGTTACCTATGGAATAGATGATCCGACATTGCAATACAGGTGTTTACCTTTACCTAAGGAATAGATGAGCTCTCTTTTCAATGCAGGTGTTCACTGATATCTAAGGAATGGATGACCCCTCTGTTCAATGCGGGTGTTTACAGTTACCTAAGGAATGGATGATACTACATTGCAATCTAGGTGTTTACTTTTACCTAAGGAATAGATGAGCCCTCTTTTCAATGCAGGTGTTTGCTGATACCTAAGGAATGGATGATCCCTCTGTGCAATGCAGGTGTTTATCTTCACCTAAGGAATGGAAGATCCCTCTGTGCAATGCAGGTGTTTACCATTACCTAAGGAATGGGATGATCCCTCTGTGCAATGCAGGTGTTGATATTTAACTAAGGAATAGATGATCCCTCTGTTCAATGCAGGGTTTATACTTATCTAAGGAATGGATTATCCCTCTGTTCAATGCAGGTGCTTACCTTTACGTAAGGAATGGATCATACTTCTGTTCAACACAGGTGTTTACCTTTACCAAAAGAAGGATGATCCCTCGGTTTAACCCAGGTTTCTACCTTTACTTAAGGAATGGATGATCCCTCTCTCTGTGCATTACAGGTCTTTACATTTACCTAAGAAATGGATGATCCCTGTGTGAATTGCAGGTGTTTACTTTTACCTTAGGAATGGATCATCCTTCTGTGCATTTCTGGTGTTTGCTATTATATAATGGATGGAAGATCCCTCTGTTCAATACAGGTGTTTAACTTTACCAAAGGAATGCTTCTGTATAACTTTACCTAAGGTATGTGATGATCCCTCTGTGCAAAGCAGGTGTTCATCTTTAACCAAGGAATAGATGATCCCTCTTTGAAATGCAGGTGTTTACCGTTATCTAAGTAATGGATGATCCCTCTGTTCAATGCAGATGTTTACAGTTACCTAAAGCATGGATGATCCCTCTGTGCAAAGCAGCTGTTTATCATTACCTAAGGAATGGATGATCCCTCTTTGAAATGCATGTGTGTAACGTTAACTTACGAATGGGATGATCCCTCTGTGCAATGCAGGTCTTTACCATTATCTAAGATAAACAGCTGCATTGCATAGAGGGATCATCCATTCTGTAGGTAATGGTAAAGACCTGGATTTCACAGAGGGATCATCCATACCGTAGATAACGGTAAACACCTGCATTGAACAGAGGGATCATCCATTCCTTAGGTAATGGTCAACACATGCATGACACAGAGGAATCATCCATTCCTTGGGTAATGGTCAACACCTGCCTGGCCCAGAGGGATCATCCATTCCTTATGTAAAGGTAAACACCTGCACTGCACACAGAGAGCATCCATTCTTTTTGTAAATGTAAACACCTGCATTGAACAGAGGTATTTTTCTTTACTTAGGTAATAGTAAACATCTGCAATGCACAGAGGTATTATCATTTCCTTAGGTAAAGTTAAAAACCTGCATTGCACAGAGGGATCAACCATTTCTTAGGTAACTGTAAACACGTGCATTGAACAGAGGGATCATCCATTCCTTAGATAAGGGTAAGGACCTGCATTGAACAGACGGATCATCCATTACTTAGGTAAATGTAAACACCTGCCTTGCACAGAGGGATCATCTATTCCTTAGGTAAAGATCAAAAACTGCATTGCACAGAGGAATCATGCCATTCCGTAGGTAAAGGTAAACATTGTGCATTGCACAGAAGGATCATCCATTCCTTAGGTAAAGATAAACATCTGCATTGCACTGATGGATCATCCATTCCTTAGGTAATGGTAAACACCTTGATTGAACAGAGGGATCATCCATTCCTTACATAAAGTTAAACACCTGCGATGAATAGAGGGGTCAACTATTCCTTAAGGAAAGATCAATTCCTGCTTTGCACAAAGGGATCATCAGTCCTTAAGTAAAGTTCGACATCTGCATTGCACAGAAGGTCATCCATTCCTTAGGTAAATGACAACACCTGCATTGCACAGAGGGATCGTCCATGCATTAGGTAAAGATAAACACCTTCATTGCACAGAGGAATCATCCTTTTATTAGGGAAAGGTAAACACCAGCAATGAACATAGGCATTGACCCTTCCTTAGGTAATAATAAACACCTGCAATGAACAGAGGGATCATCCCATTCCTTACATAAATGTAAAAACCTGAAGTGAACAGAGGAATCATCCATTCCTTAGGGAAAGATAAACACCTGAGTTGCACAGACGGATCATCCATTCCTCAGGTAAAGGTAAAGAACTCCATTGCACAGAGAGGTCCTAAATTGCTTAGGTAAAGGTCAACACCTGCCTCGCCAAGAACGATCATCCATTCCTTATGTAAAGGTAACACCTGCATTTCACAAAGGGAAGATCCAACCTTTGGTAACGGTAAAAACCTGCATTGAACAGAGGGCTCTTCCATTCCTTAGGTAATAGTAAACAACTCCAATGCACAGAGGGATCATCCATTCCTTAGGTAATGGTAAACACCTGCATTGCCAGAGGGATCATCCATTCCTTAAGTAAAGGAAGAGACCAGCGTTGAACAGAGGGATCATCCTTCTTCAGGTAATGGTAAACACCTGCCTTGAACAGAGGTATCATCCATTCCTTAGGCAAAGGTAAACACCTGCATTGGAAAGAGGGATCATCCATTCCTTAGATAACGGTAAACACCTGCATTGAACAGAGTGACCATATATTCCGTATGTAAAGATCAAACCTGCATTGCACACTGGGATCATCCCATTCATTAGGTAAAGGTAAACACTTGCATTGCAAAGAGGAATCATCCATTCCTCTGGTAAACGTAAACACCAGCATTGAACATATGCATCTTCCATTCCTTAGGTAATAGTAAACACCTGCAATACACAGAGGGATCACCCCTCTCCTTACCTGAACTTAAACAAATGCATTGAACAAAGGGATCCTCCATTTCTTAGAAAATGATAAACAGCTGGATTGAACCGGGGAAATCACCTATTCCTTAGGTAAAGATCCACACCTGCATTGCACAGGGGGATCATCTCATGCTTTAGGTAATGCTAAACACATGCATTGCAGAGAGGGATCATCAATTCCTTAGGTAAAGTTACACACCTGCATTGCACAGAGGGATCATACATTCCTTAGGTAACTGTAAATACCTACATTGGACAGAGGGATTATACGTTCCTTAGATAACAGTAAACACCTGTATTGAACAGAGGGATCACCTATAACTTAGGTGATGATCAACACCTGCATTGAATGGAGGGATTATCCATTTCCTTAGGTAAAGGGAAACACCTGCATTGCACAGAGGGATCATCCATTCCTTAGGTCATGGTAAACACCTGCATTGAACAGACGGATCATCCAATCCGTTAATAAAAGTAAACACCTGGATGGAACAGATGGATCATCTATTCCTTAGGTAAAGATCAACACCTGCATTTCACAGAGGGATCATCCCATTCGTTACATAAACATAAACACCTGCATTGAACTGAAGGATCATTCATTCCTTAGGTAAAGGCAAACACCTGCCTTGCACAGAGGGATCATCCATTCCTTAGGTACGAGGTGAACACCTGTACTGCACAGAGGGATCATCAATTCCTTAGGTAAAGATCAACACCTGCACTGCACAGAGGAATCATCCCTTCCTTATATAAAGGTCAACACCTGCATTGCACAGAAGGATCATCTATTCCTTATGTAAAGGAAAACATCTGCATTACACAGAGGGATCTTCCATTCATTAGGTAAAGATAAACACCTCCATTGCACAGAGAAATCATCCTTTTCTTAGGTAAATGTAAACACAAGGATTGAACATACGCAGGTTCCAATCCTTAGGTAATACTAAACACATGCAATACACAGAGGGATCATCCCATTGTTTACCTAAATGTTAACACCTGCATTGAACACGGTGATCATAAATTCCTTAGGTAAAGTAAAACCCCTGCCTTGCACAGAGGGATAATCCATTCCTTAGGTAATGATAGACACCTGTATTGCACAGAGGGATCATCCATTCCTTAAGTAAAGGAAGAAACCTGTGTTGAACAGAGGGATCATCCTTCTACAGGTACAGGTAAACACCTGCGTTGAACAGAGGTATCATCCATTTCTTAGGCAAAGGTAAACACCTGCATTGAAAAGAACGCTCATCCCGCTCCTTATATGAACGTAAACAACTGCATTGAATAAAGGGATCCTCCATTCCTTAGATAATGGTAAACTTCTGGATTGAACCGGGGAAATTACCTATTCCTTAGGTAAAGATCCACACGTGCATTGCACAGGGGGATCATCAGATGCCTTAGGTAAAGCTAAACACATGCATTGCACAGAGGGATAATCAATTCCTTAGGTAAAGGTAAACACCTGTATTGCAGAGAGGGATCATACATTCCTTAGGTAACTGTAAACACCTACAGTGGACAGATGGATTATACATTCCTTAGATAACGGTAAGACACCTGCATAGAACAGAGGGATTATCCCTTTCCTTAGGTAAATGTAAACGCCAGCATTGAATTTAGGCATCTTCCATTCCTTATGTAATAGTAAACACCTGCAATGCACAGAGGGGTCATTGCATTTCTTACATAAATGTAATCACCTGCATTGAAAAGAAGGATCATCCATTCCTTAGGTAAAGGTAAACAGCAGGCTTGCACAAAGGGATCATCCATTCCTTATGTAAAGATGAACACCTGCATTGTAAAGAGGGATCATCCATTCCTGACATAAACATGAACACCTCCATTGAAGAGAGGGATCATCCATTCCTAAGGTGAATGAAAACACCTGCTATGCACAGACGGATCTTCCATTCCTTAGGTAAAGAATAACACCTGCCTATCCCAGAGGGATCATCCATTACGTATGTAGAGTTAAACACCTGCATTGCACACAGGGAACATCCATTCCTTGTTAAATGTAAACAAATGCATTCATCAGAGGGATCATACATTCCTAGGTAATAATAAACACTCGTGGTGCACAGGGGTATCATCCATTGCTAAGGTAAAGGTCAACAGCTGCCTGAGCAGGGGTATCATCCATTCCTTATGTAAAGGTTAACACCTGCATTGCATGCAGGGAACATCCATTACTTTGGTAAAGGTAAACCCACGCATTGAACATAGGGATAATCCATTCCTTAGGTAAAGGGTAACACCTCCATTGAACAGAGGAATCTTCCATTCCTGAGGTAATAGTAAACACCTGCAATTCACAGAGGGATCATCCATTCCTTAGGTAAAGGTAAACACCTGCATTGCACAGAGGGATCATCCATTCCTTACGTAAAGGTAGAACCCAGCGTTGAACAGAGGTATCATGAATTCCTTAGGGAAACATAAACACTTGAATTAAACATAGAGATCATCCATTCATTAGATAAAATAAACAAGTGCATTGAACAGAAGGATCATCTATTCCTTAAGTAAAGATCACCACCTGAATTGCACAGAGGAATCATGACATTCTTTAGGTAAAGGTAAACACCTGCATTGCACAGAGGGATCATCCATTCCTTAGGTAAATGTAAACACCTGCATTGCACAGAGGAATCATTAATTCCTTAAGTAACTGAAAACATCTGCATTGAACAGAGGTATCATCCATTTCTTAGATAACGGTAAACTCCTGCATTGAACAGAGGGATCATCTATTCCTTAAGTAAAGATAAACACCTGTATTGCACAGAGGGATCATATATTCCTTAGGTTAAGGTAAACACCTGAATTGCACAGAAGGATTATCCATTCCTTAGGTTAAGGTCATCACCTGCCTGCCCAGAGGGATCATCCAATCCTTATGTAAAGGTAAACACGTGCTTTGCCCACAGGGAACAAACATTCCTTTGGTGAAGGCAAACACGTGCATTGAACAGAGGGATCATCCATTTCTTAGGTAAAGGTAAGCATCTGCACTTAACAGAGGGATATTCAATTCCTTAGGTAATAGTAAACAACTGTAATGCACAGAAGGATTATCCATTCCTTAGGTAAAGGTAAACACATGCAATGCACAGAGGGGTCATCCATTCCTTAGGTAAAGGTAGAAACCTGTGTTGAACATAAGTATCATCCTTCTTTGGCAAATGTAAACACCTGCATTAAACAGATATCATCAACTCCTTAGGTAAAGGTAAACACCTGCATTGAACAGAGGGATCATCCATTCCTTAGATAACGGTAAACACCTGCATTGCACAGAGGGATCATTTATAACTTAAGTAAAGTTTAACACCTACATTGCACAGAGGGATCTTCCCATTCCTTACGTAAAGGTAAACACCTGCATTGCACAGAGGGATCATCCATTCCTTAGGTAAAGGTAAACACCTGCATTGCACAGAGAAATCATCCTTTCCTTAGGTAAATGTAAACACTGCATTGTACAGAACATCCATTCCTTAGGTTGAACCATAGGCATGTTCCAATCCTTAGGTAATACTAAACACATGCAATACACAGAGGATCATCCCATTGTTTACCTAAATGTTAACACCTGCATTGAACAGGGTGATCATAAATTCCTTAGGTAAAGTAAAACCCCTGTCTTGCACAGAGGGATAATCCATTCCTTAGGTAGTGATAGACACCTGTATTGCACAGAGGGATCATCCATTCCTTAAGTAAAGGAAGAAACCTGCGTTGAACAGAGGGATCATCCTTCTACTGGTACAGGTAAACACCTGCGTTGAACAGAGGTATCATCCATTCCTTAGGCAAAGGTAAACACCTGCATTGAAAAGAAAGATCATCCCACTCCTTACATGAACGTAAACAACTGCATTGAATAAAGGGATCCTCCATTCCTTACATAATGGTAAACTTCTGGATTGAACTGGGGAAATTACCTATTCCTTAGGTAAAGATCCACACGTGCATTGCACAGGGGGATCATCCCATACCTTAGAAAAAAGCTAAACACATGCATTGCACAGAGGGATAATCAATTTCTTAGGTAAAGGTAAACACCTGTATTGCAGAGAGAGATCATCCATTCCTTAGGTAACTGTAAACACCTACATTGGACAGATGGATTATACATTCCTTAGATAACGGTAAAACACCTGCATAGAACAGAGGGATTATCCCTTTCCTTAGGTAAATGTAAACACCAGCATTGAATTTAGGCATCTTCCATTCCTTAGGTAATAGTAAACACCTGCAATGCACAGAGAGGTCATCACATTTCTTACATAAACGTAATCACCTGCATTGAAAAGAAGGATCATCCATTCCTTAGGTAAAGGTAAACAGCTGGCTTGCACAAAGGGATCATCCATTCCTTATGTAAAGATGAACACCTGCATTGCACAGAGGGATCATCCATTCCTGACGTAAAGATGAACACCTGCATTGCACAGAGGGATCATCCATTCCTAAGGTGAATAAAAACACCTGCAATGCACAGACGGATCTTCCATTCCTTAGGTAAAGAATAACACCTGCCTGTCCCAGAGGGATCATCCATTACGTATGTAGAGTTAAACACCTGCATTGCACACAGGGAACATCCATTCCTTGTTAAATGTAAACAAATGCATTCATCAGAGGGATCATACATTCCTAGGTAATAATAAACACCCGAAGTGCACAGGGGTATCATCCATTACTAAGGTAAAGGTCAACACCTGCCTGAGCAGGGGAATCATCCATTCCTTATGTAAAGGTTAACACCTGCATTGCATGCAGGGAACATCCATTACTTTGGTAAAGGTAAACCCACGCATTGAACAGAGGGATAATCCATTCCTTAGGTAAAGGGTAACACCTTCATTGAACAGAGGAATCTTCCATTCCTAAGGTAATAGTAAACACCTGCAATTCACAGAGGGATCATCCATTCCTTAGGTAAAGGTAAACACCTGCAATGCACAGAGGGATCATCCATTCCGTAAGTAAAGGTAAACACCTGCATTGAACAGAGGATCATCCATTCCTTAGGTAAACATAAACACCAGAATTAAACAGAGAGATCATCCATTCATTAGATATTAGAGGGTAAAACACCTGCATTGAACAGAGGGATCATCCATAAAAGGTAAACAAGTGCATTGAACAGAAACAGGATCATTGAACAGATTCATCTATTCCTTAAAAGTAAAGATCACCACCTGAAAAGTTGCATTGAACAGAGGGAATCATGACATTCTTTAGGTAAAGGTAAACACCTGCATTGCACAGAGGATCATCCATTCCTTAGGTAAATGTAAACACCTGCATTGCACAGAGGAATCATTAATTCACCTTTGAACAGTCAATTCTGTAAAAAACATCCTGCATTGAACAGAGGTATCAACATTTCTTAGGGATCATCCATTTCTTAGATAAACTGGAAAACACCTGCATTGAACAGAGGGATCATCTATTCCTTAGATAAAGATAAACACCTGCATTGAACAGAGGGATCATCTATTCCTTAGCAACACCTGATTGGAGGGATCATACATTCCTTAGGATAAGGTAAACACCTGAACTTCACAGAAGGATTATCCATTCCTTAGGTTAACGTCATCACCTGCCTGCCCAGAGGGATCATCCAATCCTTATGTAAAGGTAAACACGTGCTTTGCACACAGGGAACAAATATTACTTTGGTGAAGGCAAACACGTGCATTGAACAGAGGGATCATCCATTTCTTAGGTAAAGGTAAACAACTGCACTTAACAGAGGGATATTCAATTCCTTAGGTAATAGTAAACAACTGTAATGCACAGAAGGATTATCCATTCCTTAGGTAAAGGTAAACACCTGCAATGCACAGAGGGGTCATCCATTCCTTAGGTAAAGGTAGAAACCTGCGTTGAACATAAGGATGATCCTTCTTTGGCAAATGTAAACACCTGCGTTAAACAGAGATATCATCAACTCCTTAGGTAAAGGTAAACACCTGCATTGAACAGAGGGATCATCCATTCCTTAGATAACGGTAAACACCTGCATTGCACAGAGGGATCATTTATTCCTTAAGTAAAGTTTAACACCTGCATTGCACAGAGGGATCTTCCCATTCCTTACGAGAAGGTAAACACCTGCATTGCACAGAGGGATCATCCATTCCTTAGGTAAAGGTAAACACCTGATTTGCATAGAGTGATCATCCATTCCTTAGGTTAAGGTAAACACTTTCACTGAACAGAGGGATCATCCCTTCTTAGGATCATCTACTTCTTAGGTAAAGATCAACGCCTGCATTTCACAGAGGGATCATACATTCCTTAGGTAATTGTAAACACCTGCATTGTAAACACCTGCATTTCATCCATTCCTTAGAGCAGGTAAACACCTCCAATACAAAGAGGGATCATCCATTCCATAGGTAACGGTAAACACCTGCATTTCACAGAGGGATCACCCATTCCGTAGGTAAAGGTAAACACCTGCATTGAACAGAGGGATCATCCCTTCTTTAGATAACTGTAAACACCTACATTGAACAGTGGGATCATCTACTTCTTAGGTAAAGATCAGCACCTGCATTGCAAAGAGGGATCATCCATTCCTTAGGTAACTGTAAACACCTGCATTGTACAGAGGGATCATCCATTCCTTAAGTACAGGTAAACACCTCCAATACAAAGAGGGATCATCCATTCCATAGGTAAGGGTAAACACCTAAATTTCACAGAGGGATCACACATTCCTTAGGTAAAGGTAAACACCTGCATTGCACAGAGGGATCATCCATTCATTAGGTAAAGGTAAACACCTGCATTGAACAGAGGGATCATCCCTTCCTTAGATAACTGTAAACACCTACATTGAACAGTGGAATCATCTACTTCTTAGGTAAAGATCAACACCTGCATTGCACAGAGGGATCATCCATTCCTTAGGTAACTGTAAACACCTACATTGAAAAAGGGGCTTATCTATTCCTTAGGTAAGATAAACAGCTGCATTGCACGGAGGGTTCATCCATTCCTTAGGTAAAGGTAAATACCTGCATTGCACAGAGGGATCATCCATTCCTTAGGTAAAGGTAAACACCTGCATTGCACAGAGGGATCACCCATTCCTTAAGTAAAAGTAGAAACCTGCGTTGAACAGAAGGATCACCCTTCGTTAGGTAAAGGTAAACACCTGTATTGAATAGAGGTATTATCCATTCCTTAGATAATGGTAAACACCTGCATCGAACAGAGCGACCATTTATTCGGTAGGTAAAGTTTAACACCAGCTTGGCACAGAGCGATCGTCCCATTCCTTAGGTAAAGCTTAACACCTGAATGGCACAGAGGGATCACCCATTCCTTAGGTAAAGCTAAAAACATGCATTGCACAGAGGGATCATCCATTCCTTAGGTAACTGTAAACACGTGCATTGAACAGAGGGATTATGTATTTATTAGATAAACTCCTACATTGAACAGAGTGATGATCTATTCCTTAGGTAAAGATCAACACCTGAATTGCACAGAGGGATCAACCCATTCCTTAGGTAAAGGTATACAACTGCATAGCACAGAGGGATATCCATTCCTAAGGCAAACGTAAACACCTGCAATGCACAAAGAGATCTCCCATTCCTTAGGTAATAGTAAAAACCTGCATTGAACAGATGGATCTTCCATTCCTTAGATAACGGTAAACACCTACATTAAACAGAGGGATCATCTTTTCCTTAGGTAAAGATCAACACCTGCATTGCACAGATGTATCATCCCATTCCTTAGGTAATAGTAAACACCTGCAATGCACAGAGGGATCACCCATTCCTTAGGTAACGGTAAAACCTACATTGTGCAGAGGGATCATCCATTCCCTAGGGAAAGGTAGAAACCTCCGTTTAACAGAGGGATAATCTTTCTTCAGATAAAGGTAAGCACCTGCATTAAACAGAGGTATCATCCATTCCTTAGACAAAGGTAAACACCTGCATTGAATAGAAGGGTAATCCATTATTTAGATAATGGTAATCACCTGCATTGAACAGAGGGATCATATATTCCTTAGGTAAAGATAAACACCTGCATTGCACAATGGGATCATCCCATTCATTAGGTAAAGGTAAACACTTGCATTGCACTGAGGGATCATCCATTCCTCAGGTAAATGTAAACACCAGCATTGAACATAGGCATCCTCCATTCCGTAGGTAATAGTAAATACCTGCAATGCACAGAGGGTTCACTCCACCCCTTACATGAACGTAAAACAACTGCATTGAACAAAGGGATCATCCATTCCTTAGATAATGTTAAACACCTGGACTGAACAGAGGGATCACCTATTCCTTAGGTAAAGATCCACACCTCCATTGCACAGGGGGATCATCCCATTCTTTAGGTAAAGCTAAACACCTGCATTGCACAGAGGGAACATCAATTCCTTAGGAAAAGGTAAACAGCTGTATTGCATAGAGGGATCATCCATTCCTTCGGTAACTGTAAACACCTACATTGACCAGAGGGATTATACATTCCTTAGAAATCGGTAAACACCTGCATTGAACAGAGGGATCACCTATTCCTTAGGTAAAGATCCACACCTGCATTGAACAGAGGGATTATCCCATTCCTTAGGTAAAGGTAAACTCCTAACATTGTACAGAGGGATCATCCATTCCTTAGGTCATGGTAAACACCAGCATTGAACAGAGGGATAATCCAATCCTTAGATAAAGGTAAACACCTGGATTGAACAGAGGGATCATCTATTCCTTAGGTAAAGAACAACACCTGCATTGCACAGACGGATCATCCATTCCATAAGTAAAGTTCAACATCTGCATTGCACAGAAGGATCATCAATTCCTTAGGTAAAGGACAACACCTGCATTGAACAGAGGGATCTTCCATTCTTTAGGTAATTATAAACACCTCCACTGCACAGAGGAGTCATCCTTTCCTTAGGTAAGTTAAACACCAGCATTGAGCATAGGCATCTTCCTTTCTTTAGGTAATAATAAACACCTGCAATGCACAGAGGAATATTCTCATTGTATACATAAACTTAAACACCTGCATTGAACTGACTGATCATCCATTCCTTAGGTAAAGGCAAACACCTGCCTTGCACAGAGGGATCATCCATTCCTTAGGTACGAGGTGAACACCTGCATTTCACAGAGGGATCATCAATTCCTTAGGTAAAGATCAACACCTGCATTGAACAGAGGGATCATTCATTCCTAATGTAAAGGTCAACACCTGCATTGTACAGATGGATCTTGCATTCCTTAGGTAAAGGTGAACACCTACATTGCACCGAGGGATCATCCCTTCCTCATGTAAAGGTCAACACCTGCATTGCACAGAAGGATCATCCATTCCTCATGTAAAGGACAACACCTGCATTGCACAGAGGGATCTTCCATTCATTTGGTAGTTAAACACCTCCGTTGCACAGAGGAATCATCCATTCCTTAGGTAAATGTAAACACCAGCATTGAACATAGGCATGTTCCAATCCTTAGGTAATACTAAACACATGCAATGCACAGAGGGGTTATGCCATTCCTTACATAAACGTTAATACCTGCATTGAACAGAGTGATCATAAATTCCTTAGGTAAAGTAAAACCCATGCCTTGCACAGAGGGATCATCCATTCCTTAGGTAAGAGTGGAACACCTGCATTGCACAGAGGGATCATCCTTTCCTTATGTAAAGGCAAACACCTGAATTGCACACAAGGAACATCCATGCCTTTGGTAAAGGTAAACACCTGCACTGAACAGAGGGATATTCCATTCCCTAGGTAATAGTAAACACCTGGAATGCACAGAGGCATAATCCATTCCTTAGGTAAGGGTAAACTCTTATATTGAATAGAAGGATCATATATTCATTAGGTAAAAATCAAAACATGCATTGCACATATGGATCATCCATTGCTTAGGTAAAGGTCTAAACCTGAATAGCACAGAAGGATCATCCATTCTTTATGAAATGGACAACACCTGCATTGTGCAGAGGGATCATCCATTCCCTAGGTAACTCTAAACATCTGCATTGAACAGAGAGATCATCCATTCCTTAGGTAAAGTTAAACACCTGCATTACACAGAGGTATCATCCATTCCTTAGGTAAAGATCAACACCTGCATTGCACAGAGGGATCATGCCACTGTTTAGGTAAAGGTAAACACCTGACTTGCACCGAGGGAACACCCATTCCTAGGGTAATTGTAAACACCTGCATTGAACAAAGGGATGATCCATTCTTTAAATTATGGTAAACATATGCATTGAATAGAGGGATCATCCATTCCTTAGGTACCTGTGGGCACCTTCATTGAACAGAGGGATCATCTATTCCTTAGGTAAAGGTAAACACAAGCATTGAACAGAGGCATCATCCATTCCTTAGGTAAAGGTAATAACCTTCATTGAACAGAGGGATCACTCATTCCATAGGTAAAGGTCAACACCTGCACTGCACAGAGGGTTCATCCATTCCTTAGGTAAAGGACAACACCTGCATTGCACAGAGGGATTATCTATTCCTTAAGTAAAGATCAACACCTGCATTGAACAGAGTGATCATCCATTCCTTAGGTAAAGGTCAACACCTGCATTGCACAGAGGGATCATCCATTCCTTAAGTAAAGTTCAACACCTGCCTGGCCCAGAGGGATCACTCATAATTTATGTAATGGTAACACCTGCATTGCACACAGGGAAAAGCCATTCTTTGGAAAAGTACACACATGCACTGAACAGAGGGGTCTTCCATTCCTTAGGTAATTGTAAACACCTGGTTTGCTAAGAGGGATCACCCATTCCTTCGGTAATGGTAAACACCTGGATTGCTAAGAGGAATCATCCATCCTTTAGATAATGGTAAACATCTGCATTGAACAGAGGGATCATCCATCCCTTAGCTAATGATCAACACCTGCATTGCACAGAGAGATCATCCATTCCTTAGGTAAAGGTCAACACCTGCCTTGCCCAGAAGGATCATCCATGTCTTATGTAAAGGTAAACACCTACACTGAACAGAGGTATCTCTCATTCCTTAGGTAATAGTAAACACCTGCAATGCACAGTGGGATCATCCATACTGAAAACAAATATAAACACCTGCAGTGCACAGCGGGATCATCCATTCCTTAGGTAAAGCTAAAAACCTGCATTACACCGAGAGATCATCCATTCCTTAGGTAACTGTAAACACCAGCATTGTACCGAGGGATCATCTGTTCCTTAGATAAGGGTAAGCACCTGCATTGAACTGAGGGATCATCTATTACGTAGGTAAAGATCAAAACCTGCATTGCACAGAGGGATCATGCCATTCCGTAGGTAAAGGTAAACACCTGCATTGCTCAGAGGGATCTTCAATTCATTAGGTAAATATAAACACCACCATTGCACAGAGGAATAATCCTTTCCTTAGGCAAATGTAAACACCAGCATTAAACATAGGCATCTTCCATTCCTTAGGTAATAATAAACACCTTAAATGCACAGCGAGATCATCCCATTCCTTACATAAACGTAAACACCTGCAATGAACAGAGGGATCATCCATTCCATCAGGAAGGGTAAACACCTGAGTGGCACAGACGGATCATCCATTCCATAGGTAAGAGGTGAACACGTACATTGCACAGAGGGCTCATCCATTCCTTACGTAAAGGTCAACACCTGCAATGTACAGAGGGATCATCCATTCCTTAGGTAATGGTAAACACCTGCATGGCACAGAGAGTTCATCCATTCCTTAGGTAAAGTTCAACACCTGCCTGGCCAAGAAGGATCATCCATTCCTTATGTGAAGGTAACACCTGCATTGCACACAGGGAAGATCCATTCATTTGGTAAAGGAAAACACCTGCATTGAAAAGAGGGATTGTCCATTCCTTAGGTAATAGTAAACACCTGCAATGCACGAGGGATCCTGCATTCCTAAGGCAAATATACACACCTGCAAGGCACAGATGGATCATTAATTCCTTAGGTGACGGTAAACACGTGCAATGCATAGAGGGATCATCCATTCCTTAGGTAAAGGTCAACACCTGCATTGCACAGAGGGATCATCCATTCCTTAGATAAAGGTCAACACCTAACTGGCCCAGAGGGATCATCCATACCTTATGTAAAGGTAAACACCTACATTGCACATAAGGAACATCCATTATTTAGGTAATAGTAAACACCTGCAATGCACAGAGGGATCATCCATTCCTAAGGTAAATGTAAAAACCTACAATGCACAGAGAGATTGTCTATTCCTTAGGTAAGGGTATACATATGCATTGCACATGGGGATCATCCATTCCTTAAGTAAAGGCAGAAACCTGTGTTGAACAGAGGGATCATCCTTTTTAAGGTAAAGGTAGACATATGCGTTGATCAGAGGGATCATTCGTTCCGTAGGGAACAGTAAACACCTGCATTGCACAGAGGGATCATCCATTCCTTAGGTAATGGTAAAAACCTGCAGTGATCAGGGATGATCCATTCCTTAGATAATGGTAAACACCTGCATTGAACTGAGGGATCATCCATTCCTTAGGTGACTGTAAACACCTGCATTGAACAGAGGGATCATGCATTCCTAAGATAACGGTAAACACCTGCATTGAACAGAGGGATCATCTATTCCTTAGGTAAATATCAACACCTGCATTGCACCGATGGATTATCCATTCCTTAAGTAAAGTTCAACACCTTCCTTGCCCACAGGGATCATCCATAATTTATGTAATGGTAAACACCTGCATTGCACACAGGGAAAATCAATTCTTTGGAAAGGTAAACACCTGCACTGAACAGAGGGATCTTCCATTCCTTAGGTAGTAGTAAACACCTGCAATGCACAGAAGTTTCATCCATTCCTTAGGTAAAGGTAAACACCTGCAATGCACAGAGAGATCCTCCATTCCTTAGGTAAAGGTAAACACTTGGACTGCACAGAGGGAACATCCATTCCTTAGGTAAGGGTAAACACCTGCATTGCACAGAGGGATCATCCATTCTTTAAGTAAATGTAGAAACCTGCGTTGAACAGAAGTATCATACTTCTTTAGGTAAAGGTAGATACCTGCGTTGAACAGAGGTATCATCCATTCCTTAGGTAAAGGTAAACACCTGCATTGAACAGAGGGATCATCGATTACTTAGATAACAGTAAACACCTACGTTGAACAGAGGGATCATCCTTCTTTAGGTAAAGGTAGACACCTGCATTGCACAGAGGGATCATTCCATTCCTTAGGTAAAGAACAACACCTGCATTGCCCAGAGGGTTCATCCATTCCTTAGGTTAAGGCAAACACCTGCATTGCACAGAGGGATCATCCATTCCTTATGTAATGGTAAACACCTGCATTGAATAGATGGATCACCCATTCCTTAGATAATGGTAAACACCTGTATTGAACAGAGGGATCATTCATTCCTTAGATAACGGTAAACACCTGCATTGAACAGAGGGCTCAATTTTTCCTTAGGTAAAGATCAACACCTGCATTGCACATAGGGATCATCCATTCCTGAGATAACAATAAACACCAGCATTGAACATAGGGATCAACAATTCCTTAGGTTAAGCTAAACACCTGCATTGCACAGAGGGGTCATTCATTCCTTAGGTAAAGGTCAACACCTGCCTGGCCCAGAGGGATCATCCATTCCTTATGTAAACATAAACACCTGCATCACACACAGAGAACATCCATTAGCTTTGTAAAGGTAAACACCTGCATTGAAAAGAGGGATCTTTCATTCCTCAGGTAATAGTAAACACCTGCATAGCACAGAGGGATCATCAATTCCTTAGGTAAAGATAAACACTTGCATTGCACAGAGGGATCATCCATTCCTTAGGTAACTCTAAACACCTGCAAAGAACAGAGGGAACATCCATTCCTTACATAACGGTAAACACCTGCATAGAAGAGAGGGCTCATCTATTCCTTAGTTAAGGTTCTACACCTGCATTGCACAGAGAGATCATCCATTCCTTACATAAACGTAAACACCTCCTTGCACAGAGGGATCATCCAATCCTTAAGTAAGAGGTTAACACTTGCGTTGCCCAGAGGGATCATCTATTTCTTAGGTAAATGTCACCGCCTGCATTGCACACAGGGAACATCCAATCCTTTGTTAAAGGTAAAGACCTGTAGTGAACACAGGGATCTTCCATTTCTTATGTAACTGTAAACACCTGCAATGCAAAGAGGAATCATCTGTTCCTTAGGTAAAGGTAATCACCTGCCTTGCACAGAAGGTCATCCATTCCATAGGTAAAGGTAAACAGATGCATTGTACAGAGGGATCATCCATTCCTTAGGTATCAGTAAACGCCTGCATTGAAAAGAGGCCTCATCTATTCCTTAGGTAAAAGTAAACACTTGCATTGCAAAGTCGGATCATCCATTCCTTTGTTAACTGTAAACTTCTGCATTGAATATAGGGATCATCCATTCCTTTAGTAAAGGTAGAAACCTGCGTTGGACAGAGGGACCATCCTTCTTTAGGTAAAGGTAAACACCTGCTTGAACAGAGGTATCATCCATTCTTTAGGTAAAGGTAAACACCTGCATTGAACAGAGGGATCATCCATTCCTTAAATAATGGTAAATACCTGCATTGAACAGAGGGATCAACTAGTTCTTAGTTAAAGTTCAACACCTGCATTGGACAGAGGGATCATCCCATTCCTTAGGTAAAGGAAAACACCTGCATTGCAGAGAGGGATCATCCATTACTTAGGTAAAGGTACACACCACCATTGCACAGAGCTATCATTCATTCCTTAGATACAGGTAAACACCTGCATTGACCCGAGGGATCATCCATACCTTCGGTAACTGTAAACACCTTCATTGAACAGAGGGATCATCCATTCCTTAGATAACGGTAAAAATCTGCATTACATAGAGGGATCATCAATTCCTTAGGTAAAGATCAACAACTGCATTGCACAGAGGGATCATCCGACTCTTTAGGTAAAGGTAAACAACTGCAACGCACAGAGGGATCAATCATTCTTTAGGTAAGGGTAAACACCTGCATTGCACAGATGGATCATCCATTCCTTATGTAAAGGTGGAAACCTGCGTTTAAAAGAAGTATCATCCCTCTTTAGGTAAAGGTAAACACGTGCGTCGAACAGAGGTATCATCCATTCCTTAGGTAAAGGAAAACGACTGCATTGCTCAGAGGGATCATCCATTCCTTAGATAACGGTAAACACCTGCGTTGAAGAGAGGGATCATCTATTCCTTGGATAATTGTAAACGCCTTCGTTGTACAGAGGGATCATCTATTCCTTAGGTAAAGATCAACACCTGCATTGCCAGAGGGATCATCCATTCCTTATGTAATGGTAAACACCTGCATTGAACAGTTGGTCATCCATTCCTTATGTAAAGTTAAACACCTGCATCGCACAGAGGGATCATCTATTCCTTAGGTAAATATAAACACCTACATTGCCCCGAGGAATCAACCATTTCTTAGTCAACTGTAAACACCTGCATTGAACAGAGGGATTATCCATTCCTTAGATAACGGTAAACACCTTCATTGAACCTAGGGATCATCCATTCCTTAGATAACTGTAAACGCCTGCATGGAACAGAGTGATCATCTATTCCTTAGGTAAAGATCAACACCTGCATTGCCCAGAGGGATCATCCATTCCTTATGTAATGGTAAACACCTGCGTGGAACAGATGGATCATCCATTCCTTAGGTAAAGGTAAACACCTATGTTGCACAGAGGGATCATCTATTCCTTAAGTAAACATCAACACCTACATTGCACCGAGGGATCATCTATTTCTTAGTTAACTGTAAACGCCTGCATTGAACAGAGGGATTATCCATTCCTTAGATAATGGTAAACACCTGCATTGAACAGAGGGATCATCTATTCCTTAGTTAAAGATGAACACCAGTATGCACAGAGCAATCATCCCAATCCTTAGGTAAAGGTAAGCACCTGCATTGAAAAGAGGGCTGATATATTCCTTAGGTATAGGTAAACACCTGCATTTCACAGAGGGATCATCCATTCCTTAGGTAAATGTAAACAGCTGCATTGCAGAGGGTTATCCATTCCTCAGATATCAGCAAACAACTGCATGAAAAAGAGGGCTCATCTATTCCTTAGTTAAAGATGAACCCCTGAATTGCACAGAGGGATCATCCCAATCCTTAGGTAAAGTTAAACACCTTCATTGCACAAAGGGATAATCCCTTCCTAAGGTAAAGATAAACACCTGCATTGCAAAGAGGGGTCATCCATTCCTTAGGTATCAGTGAACACCTGCATTGAAAAGAGGGCTGATATATTCCTTAGGTATAGTTAAACACCTGCATTTCACAGAGGGATCATCCATTCCTTAGGTAAATGTAAACAGCTGCATTGCAGAGGGTTATCCATTCCTCAGATATCAGCAAACAACTGCATGAAAAAGAGGGCTCATCTATTCCTTAGTTAAAGATGAACCCCTGAATCGCACAGAGGGATCATCCCAATCCTTAGGTAAAGTTAAACACCTTCATTGCACAAAGGGATAATCCCTTCCTAAGGTAAAGATAAACACCTGCATTGCAAAGAGGGATCATCCATTCCTTAGGTATCAGTGAACACCTGCTTTGAAAAGAGGGCTCATCTATTCCTTAGGTAAAAGTAAACACCTGCATTGCAATGTCGGATCATCCATTCCTTAGGTAACTGTAAACACCTGCATTGAACAGAGGGCTCATCTATTCCGTAGGTAAACATAAACACCTGTATTGCACAGAGGGATCATCCATCCATCGTTAGGTAAAAGTAAACACCTGCATTGAACGGAGGGATCATCCATTCCTAAGAAAACGGTAAACACCTGCAATGAAAAGAGGGATCATCAATTCCATAGGTAAAGATCAACACCTGCATGGCACAGAGGGATCATCCATTCCTTAGGTAAAGGTAAACACCTGCATTGCACAGAGGGATCATCCATTCCTTAGGTAATGGTAAACACCTGGATTGCACACAGGGATCATCCATTCTTTAGATAACGGTAAACACCTGCATTGAACAGAGGGATCACCCATTCCTTAGGTAATGGTCAACACCTGCATTGCACAGACGGATCATCCGTGTCTTATGAAAAGGTAAACACCTACATTGCACACAGAGAACATCCATTCCTTTTCTAAAGTTAAACACCTACATTGTATATAGAAAACATCCATTCATTTTGTAAAATAAACACATGCCATGAACAGAGGGATCATTCATTCCTGAGTTAATAGTAAAAAACTTCAGGCACAGATTGATCATCAATTCCTAATACAAATATAAAGACCTGCAATGCACAGAGGCATAATCCATTCTCTAAGGAGAAAGCTAAAAACCTGCATTGCACAGAGGGATCATCCATTCCTTAGGTAACTGTAAAAACCTGCATTGAACAGAGGGATCATATATTCCTTAGATAAGGGTAAGCACTTGCATTGAACAGAGGGATCATCTATTCCTTAGTTAAAGATCAAAACCTGTATTGCACAGAGGGTTTATGCCATTCTGTAGGTAAAGGTAAACACCTGCATTGCAAAGAAGATCATCCATTCCTTAGGTAAAGCTAAACACCTGAATTGCACAGATGGATCATCCATTACTTAGGTAATGGTAAACAACTACATTAAACAGAGGTATCCTCCATTCCTTAGATAATTGTAAACACGTGCGTTGAAGAGTGGGATCATCTATTCCTTAGGTAAATATCAACACCTGCATTGTACAGAGGGATCATCGATTCCTAAAGTAAAGTTCAACATCTACAATGCACAAAAGGTCATCCATTCCATAGGAAAAGGACAACACCTGCATTGCACAGAGGGATCTTCCATTCACTAGGTAAATATAAACACCTCCATTACACAGAGGAATCATCCTTTCCTTAGAAAAAGGTAAACACCAGCATTGAACATAGGCATCTTCCATTTCTTAGGTAATAATGAACAACTGCATTGAACAGAGGGATCATCCATTCCTTAGGTAACAGTAAACACCTGCATTGAGCAGAGTGATCATCTATTCCTTAGGTAAATATCATCACCTGTATTGAACAGAGGGATCATGTCATTCTGTAGGTAAAGGTAAACACCTGCATTGCACATAAGGATCATACATTCCTTAGGTAAAGGTAAACACCTACATTGCACAGATGGATCATCCATTCCTTAGGTAACGGTAAACACCTGCATTGCACAGAGGGATCATCCATTCCTTAGGTAAAGGTCTACCCCTTCCCTTCCCAGAAGGATCATCCATTCCTTATGTAAAGGTACAAACCTGCATTGCACCCAGTGAACATCCATTCCTTTTGTAAACGTAAAAATCAGAAGGATCTTTCATTCCTTAGGTAAGAGTAAACACCCGCAATGCACAGAGGGATCATCCATTTCTTGGGTCAAGCTAAAAACCTGCATTGCACAGAGAGATCATCCATTCCTTAGATAAGGGTACACCCTGAATTGAACAGACGGATCATGTATTCTTTAGGTGAAGATCAACACCTGCATTGCACAGAGGGATCATATTATTCCTTAGGTAAAGGTAAACACCTGCATTGCACAGAGAGATCATCCATTCTTTAGGTAATGGTAAACACCTGGATTGCACAGAGGGATCATCCTTTCCATAGATAACGGTAACACCTGCATTGAACAGGGGGAACATCCATTCCTTAGGTAATGATCAACAGCTGCACTGCACAGAGCGATCATCCATTCCTTAGGTAAAGGTCAACACCTGCCGGGCCCAGAGGGATCATCAATTCCTTATGTAAAGGTAATCACCGGCATTGAACACAGAGAACATCCATTCCTTTTGTAAAGGTAAACACCTGCATTGAACAGAGGGATCTTTCTTCTCATATGTAATAGTAAACACCTGCAATGTGCAGAGAGATTATCCATTCCTAAGACAAATATAAACGCCTGCAATGCACAAAGGGATCATCCATTCCTTAGGTAAAGCTAAAAATCTGCATTGGACAGAGGGATCATCCATTCCTTATGTAACTGAAAACACCTGCATTGAACAGAGGGATCATCAATTCCTTAGCTAACATTAAACACCTGCATTGCACAGAGGGATCATCTATTCCTTAGGTAATGGTAAACACCTGCAGTGATCAGAGGCATCATCCATTCCTTACATAACGGGGAACAACTGCATTGAGCAGAGGGATCATCCATTCCTTAGGTAACTGTAAACACCTGCATTCAACAGAGGGATCATCCATTTCCTAAGATAACAGTAAACAACTGCATTGAACAGAGCGATCATCTATTCCTTAAGTCAAGATCAACACCTGCATTTCACAGAATTTCATCCATTCCTTAGGTAAAGGTAAGCACCTGCATTGCAGAGGCATCATCCATTCCATAGGTAATTGTAAACAACTGGAATACAAAGAGGAATCATCCATTCCTTAGATAACGTTAAACACCTGCATTAAATAGAGGGATGATCCATAACTTAGGTAATGGTAAACACCTGCATTGCACAGATGGATCATCCATTCCTTAGGTAAAGGTCAACACCTGCCTGGCAAAGGGATCATCCATTCCTTATGTAAAGGATCTTTCATTCCTTAGGTAATACTATACACCTTCAATGCACAGAGTGATCACCCATTCCTAAGACGAATATCAACACCTGCAATGCACAGAGGTATCAACGATTCATTAGGTCAAGCTAAAAACCTCCATCACACAGAGGGATCATCCATTACCTAGGTAAGTGTAAATAGATGTATTGAACAGAGGGATCATCTATTCCTTAGATAAGGGTAAGCACCTGCATTGAACAGAGGGATCATCTATTCCTTAGGTAAATATCTACACCTGCTTTGCACAGAGGGATCAACCATTCCTTAGGTAATGGTAAATATCTGGATTGCATAGAGGTGTCATCCACTCCATAGATAACGGTAAACACCTGCATTGCACAGAGGGATCATCCATTCCTTAGGTAACTGTAAACACCTGCATTGAACAGAGGGATCATGTTTTCCTTAGGTAACGGTAAACACCTTCATTGAACAGAGGGATCATCCATTCCTTAGGTAAAGTTAAATACCTGCAGTGATCAGAGGTATCATCCATTCCTTAGATAACGGGAACCTCCTGCATTGAACAGAGGGATGATCCATTACTCTAGGTAATGGTAAACACCTGCATTGCTCAGAGGGATCATTCATTCCTTAGGTAAAACTCAACACCTGCCTGGCCAAAGAGATAATCCATTTCTTATGTAAAGGTAAACACCTGCATTGCACACAGGGAACATCCATCCCTTAGGCAATAGTAAACACCTGTTTTGCACAGAGGGATCATCAATTCCGAACGTAAATGTAAACACCTACAATGCACAGAGGGATCGTCTATTCCTGAGGTAAGGGTATACACCTGCATTGCCTGGAGGATCATCCATTCCTCAAGTAGAGGTAGAAACCTGGTTTGAAGGGAGGGATCATCCTTTTTTAGGTAAAGGTAGACAACTGAGTTGAACAGAGGGACAATCCATTCCTTAGGTAACATTAAACACCTGCATTGCACAGAGGGATCATCCATTCCTTAGGTAATGATAAACACCTGCAGTGATCAGAGGGATCATCCATTCCTTAGATAATTGGAAACACCTGCATTGAACAGAGGGATCACCCATTAGTTAGGTAACTGTAAACACCTGCATTGAACCGAGGTATCATCTATTTCCTAAGATAACAGTAAATCACTGCATTGAACAGAGGGATCATCTATTCCTTAGGTAAAGATCAACACCTGCATTGCACATAGGATCATATACTCCTTAGGTAAAGGTAAACACATGCATTGCACAGAGGGATCATCCATTCCTTAGGTAAAGGTCAACACCTGTCTGGCAAAGGGATCATCCATTCATTATGTAAAGCTAAAAACCTGCATTGCACACAGAGAACATCCATTCATTTTGTAAAGTTAAACACCAGCATTGAACAGAGGGATCTTTCCTTTCTTAGTTAATAGTAAACACTGCAATGCACAGAGTGATCATCCATTCCTTAGGTCCAGCTAAAAACCTGCATTGCAGAGAGGGATCATTGATTCCCTAGGTAAGTTTAAACAGCTGCATTGAACAGAGGGATATCCATTCCTTAGATAAGAGTAAGCACCTGCATTGAACAGAGGGATCATCTATTCCTTAGGTAAAGATCAACACCTGCATTGCACAGAGGAATCATATCATTCCTTAGGTAAAGTTAAACACCTGCATTGCAAAGAGGGATCATCCATTCCTTAGGTAATGGTAAATACCTGGATTCCACAGAGGGATCGTCCATTCTGTAGATAATGGCAAACACATTCAGTGAACAGAGTGATCAACCATTCCTTATGTAATGGTCAATACCTGCATTGCAAAGAGGGATCATCCATTCCTTAGGTAACTGTAAACACCTGCATTGACAGAGGGATCATACATTCCTTAGATAACGGTAAACACCTGCATTGAACAGATGGATCATCCATTCCTTAGGTAAAGGTAAACACCTGCATTGAACAGAGGTGTCATATATTCCTTAGGTAAAGGTGAACATATTCATTGCAAAGAGGGATTATCCATTCCTTAGTTAAAAGTTATCACCTGCTTTGTACAGAGGGATCATCCATTCCTTAAGTATAGGACAACACCTTCATTGCACAGAGGGATCATCCATTCCTTAAGTAAAAATCAACACATGCATTGAACAGAAGGATCATCCATTCCTTAGGTATAGGACAACACCTGCATTGCACAGAGGGATCATCGATTCCTTAAGTAAAGATCAACACCTGCATTGCACAGAGGGATCATCCATTCCTTAGGTAAAGGTCAACACCTGCTTTGCCGAAAGGGATCATCCATATGTTATGTAAAGTTAAACACCGGCATGGCACATAGGGAACATCCATTCCTTCGATAATAGTAAGCACCTGCAATGCACAGAGGGATCTTCAATTCCGAAGCTAAATGTAAGCACCTACAAAGCACAGAGGGAACATCTATCCCTTAGGTAAGGGTATACACCTGCATTGCACTGGGGTAACATCCATTCCTTAATTAAAGGTAGAAACCTGGTTTGAAGAGAGGGATCATGCTTCTTTGTGCAAAGGTAGATACCTGTGTTGACCAGAGGGATCATCCATTCCTTAGGTAACATTAAACACCTGCATTGCACAGAGGAATCATCCATTACTTAGTTAATAGTAAACACCTGCACTGATCAAAAGGATCATGCATTCCTTAGATAACGGGAAACACCTGCATTGAACAGAGGGATCATCCATTCCTTAGGTAACTGTAAACACCTGCATTGCAAGGAGGGATCATCCATTCCTTAGATAAAGGTAAACACCTGCATTGCACAGAGGAATCATCCATTCCTTAGATAATGTTAAAAACCTCCATTGAACAGAGGGATCATCCATTCCCTAGGTAATAGTCAACACCTGCAATGCACAGAAGGATCATCCATGTCTTATGTAAAGGTAAACACCTACATTGCACACAGAGAACATCCATTACTTTTGTAAACGTAAACACCTACATTGCACACAGAAAACATCCATTCCTTTTGTAAATGTAAACACTGGCATTGAACAGAGGGATGTTTCATGCCTGAGGTAATAGTAAACACCTGCACTGCACAGAGCGATCATCCTTTCCTAAGACAAATATAAACACCTGAAACGCACAGAGGCATCATCCATTCCTTAGGGAAAGCTAAAATCCTGCATTGCACAGAGGGAACATCCATTCCTTAGGTAACTGTAAACTACTCTATTGAACAGAGGGATCATCCATTCCTTAGATAAGGGTAAGCGCTTGCATTGAACAGAGGGATCACCTATTCCTTAGGTAAAGATCAAAACCTGTATTGCACAGAGTTTTTATGCCATTCCTTAGGTAAAGGTAAACACCTGCATTGCACAGATGGATCATCCATTACTTAGGTAATGGTAAACAACTGCATTGAACAGAGGTATCATCCATTCCTTAGATAACAGTAAACACCTGCGTTGAAGAGAGGGATCATGTATTCCTTAGGTAAAGATCAACACCTGCATTGCAAAGAGTGATCAACCATTCCTTAGGTAATGGTCAACACCTGCATTGCACAGAAGGATCATCCATTCCTTAGGTAAAGGTCAAAACCTGCCTGTTCCAGACGGATCATCCATTCCTTACGTAAAGGTAAACAAGTGCATTACACTCAGGGAACATCCATTACTTTGGTAAAGGTAATCACCTGCATTGAACAGAGGGATATTCCATTCCTTAGGTAAGTGTAAACACCTGCAATGAATAGAGGGATCATCCATTCCTTAGATAATGGTAAATACCTATATTGAACAGAGGGATCAGCTATTCATTAGGTAAAGATGATCACATGCATTTCACAGAGGGATCATTCATTGCTTAGGTAAAGGGCAAAACCTGAATAGCATACTAGGATCATCCATTCCTTTTGTAATGGACAACACCTTCATTCCACAGAGGGATCTTCGATTCCTTAGGTAAAGTTGAACACCTGCATTTCACAGAGGGGTCATTCATTCCTTACATAAATATAAACACCTGCATTAAGCGGAGGGATGATCCATTCCTTAGATAACAGTAAACACCTGCCCAGCATTGAACAGAGGGATCATCCATTCCTTAGGTAAAGGTAAACACCAGCATTGCAGAGAGGGATCATCCATTCCTTAGGTAGCTGTAAACACCTGCATTGAACAGAGGGATCATCCATTCCTTAGATAATGGTAAGCACCTGCATTGCACAGATGGATCATCGATTCCTTAGGTAATGGTAAACACCTGCCTTGAACAGAGGGATGATCAATTCCTTAAATTAAGGTAAATACCTACATTGAACAGAGGGATCATCCATTTCTTGTGTGAAGGTAAAAATCTGGATTGCATAGAGGGATCATCCATTCCTAAGGTAACTGTAAACACCTGCATTGAACAGAAAGATCACGCATTCCTTAGATAACGGTAAACAGCTGCATTCCTTAGGTAAAGGTAAACACGTTCATTGAACAGAGGGATCACCCATTCCATAGATAAAGTTCAAAACCTGCACTGCACAGAGGGTTCATCCATTCCTTAGTTTACCTAATGAATAAACCTGCATTGCACAGAGAATCATTCATTCCTTAAGTAAAGATCAACATGTGCATTGTTCAGAGGGATCATCCATTCCATAGGCAAAGGTCAACACCTGCATTGCACAGAGGGATCATCCATTCCTTAAGGAAAGGTCAACACCTGCCTGGCCCAGAGGGATCATCCATATTTCATGTAATGGTAAACACCTGCATTGCACACAGGGAATATCAATTCTTTGGAAAGGTTAACACCTGCATTTAAAAGAGGGACCTTCCATTCCTTAGGTAAGGGTAAACACCTGCAATGCACAGAGGGACCATCCATGTCTTAGGTAAGGGTAAACACATGAAGTGCACAGAGGGATCATCCTTTCCTTAAGTAAAGGTAGAAACCTGTGTTGAACAGAGGGATCATCCTTCTTTAGGTAAAGGTAGACACCTGCATTGAACAGAGGTGTCATCCATTCCGTAGGAAATGGTAAACACCTGCATTGAACAGAGGGTTCATCCATTCCTTAGGGTAACAGTGAAAACCTGCATTGAACAGAGGGATCATCTATTCTGTAGGTTAAGATCAACACCTGCATTGCACAGAGGGATCATCCCATTCCTTAGGTAAAGGAAACACCTGCATTGCACAGAGGGATCATCCATTCCATATGTAAAGGTAAACACCTGTTTACACAGGATAATCCATTCCTTAGGTAAGTGTAAATACCTGCATTGAACACAGAGATCATCCATTCCTTAGATAATGGTAAACACCTGCAATGAACAGAGGGATCATCCTTCTTTAAGTAAAGGTATACACCTGCGTTGAACAGAGGTGTCATCCATTCCGTAGGTAACGGTAAACACCTGCATTGAACAGAGGGTTCATCCATTCCTTATGTAACAGTGAACACCTGCTTTGAACAGAGGGATCATCTATTCCTTAGGTTAAGATCAACACCTTTATTGCACAGAGGGATCATCCATTCCATATGTAAAGGTAAACACCTGTTTGCACAGAAGGATAATCCATTCCTTAGGTAAGTGTAAATACCTGCATTGAACACAGAGATCATCCATTCCTTAGATAATGGTAAACACCTGCATTGAACAGAGGGATAATCCAGTCCGTAGGTAATGGTAAACACCTGCATTGAACAGAGGGATCTTCAATTCCTTAGGTAAAGGTGAACACCTGCATTGGACAGAGGGATCATCCAATCCTTAGGTAAGTTCAATACCTCCCTTGAACAGATGTGTCATTCATTCCTTAGGTAAAGGTCAACACCTGCCTTCCAAGAGGGATCATCCCTTCCTTATGTAAAGGTAAACACCTGCATTACACACAGGGGACATCCATTCCTTAGGTAATAGTAAACACCTGCAATGCACAGAGGGCTCATTCATTCCTGAAGTAAATGTAAACACCTGCAATGCACAGAGCGATCATCCATTCCTCAGGTAAAGGTCAACACCTGCCTGTCCCAGAGGGATCATCCATTCCTATAGTGAAGTTAAACTCCTGCATTGAACACAGGGAGCATCCATTACTTTGGTAAAGGTAAACAGCTGCGTTGAACAGAGGGATCTTCAATTCCATAGGTAATAGTAAACACCTGCAATGGGCAGAGGGATCATCCATTCCTTAGGTAAGGGTCAACACTTGCATTGAACAGACGGATCATCAATTCATTAGGTAAAAAGGTAAACACCTGCATTGAACAGAGGTGTAATATATTCCTTAGGTAACATATTCCTTAGGTCAGCATATTCATTGCACAGATGGATCATCCATTCCTTAGGAAAGTTCAACACCTGACTGGCCCAGAGGGGTCATCCATACCTTATGTAAAGGTAAACACCTACATTGTACAGAGGGAACATCCATTCCTTAGGTAGTAGTAAACACCTGCAATGCACAGAGGGATCGTCTGTTCCTTAGGTAAGGGTATACATCTGCATTGCACAGAGGGATCATCCATTCCTTAGGTCAAGCTAAAACCCTGCATTACACAGAGGTATCATCGATTCATTAGGTAAGTGTAAATGCCTGCATTGAACAGAGGTATCATCCATTCCTTTGATAAGGGTAAGCACCTGCATTGAACAGAGGGATCATCTTTTACTTAGGTAAAGATCAACACCTGCATTACCCAGAGGATCATCCATTCCTTAGGTAAAAGTAAACACCTGCATTGAACATGGGGTCATCCATTCTTTAGGTAATGGTAAAGACCTCGATTGAACAGAGAGATCATCCATTCCTTAGTTAATGGTCAAAAACTGCATTGCACAGAGGGATCATCCATTCCTTAGGTAAAGGTCAACACCTGCCTGGCCCAGAGAGATCATCCAATTCTTATGTAAACCTATACACCTTCATTGCTAACAGAGAACATCCATTCCTTTTGTAAAGGTAAACACCTGCATTGAACAGAGATATCTTTCATTCCTTAGGTAATAGTAAACACCTGCAATGCACAGCGGGAATATCAATCCCTTAGGTAAAGATAAAAACCTGTATTGCACCGAGGGATCATCCATTCCTTAGGTAACTGTAAACACCAGCATTGAACCGAGGGATCATCCATCACTTAGATAAGCATAAGCACCTGCATTGAAGTGGGGATCATCTATTCCTTAGGTAAAGATCAAAACCTGCATTGAACAGAGGGATCATGCCATTTCGTAGGTAAAGGTAAACACCTGCATTACACCGAAGATCATCCATACCTTAGGTAAAGGTGAACACCTGCATTGCTCAGAGGGATCTTCCATTCATTATGTAAATATAAAAACCTCCATTGACAGAGGAATCATCCTTTCCTTAGGTAAAGGTAAACACCAGCATTGAGCATAGGCATCTTCCATTCCTTAGGGAATAATGAACACCTGAAATGCACAGAGGGATCAGACCATTCCTTACATAAACATAAACACCTGCAATGAACAGAGGGATCATCCATTCCATCGGGAAGAGTAATCACCTGAGTTGCACAGATGGATCATCCATTCCATAAGTACGAGGTGAACACGTGCATTGCACAGAGGGCTCATCCATTCCTTACGTAAAGTTCAACACCTGCAATGTACAGACGGATCATCCATTCCTTAGGTAATGGTAAACACCTGCATTGTACAGAGACTTCATCCATTCCTTAGGTAAAGGTCAACACCTGCCTGGCCAAGAAGGATCATCCATTACTTATGTGAAGGTAACACCTGTACTGCACACAGGGAAGATCCATTATTTTGGTAAAGGTAAACACCTGCATTGAAAAGAAGGATCGTCCATTCCTTGGGTAATAGTAAACACCTGCAATGCACAAAGGAATCATCCATTCCTAAGGCAAATATAAACACCTGCAAGGCACAGAGGGATCATCATTCCTTAGGTGACGGTAAACACGTGCAATGCATAGAGGGATCATCCATTCCTTAGGTACAGGTCAACACCTGCGTTGCACAGAGGGATCATCCATTCCTTCGGTAAAGTTCAACACCTGACAGGCCCAGAGGGATCCTCCATACCTTATGTAAAGGTAAACACCGGCATTGCACACAAGGAACATCCATTCCATAAGTAGTAGTGAACACCTGCAATGCACAGAAGGATCGTGTATTCCTTAGGTAAGGGTATAAATCTGCATTGCACAGGGGGATCATCCATTCCTTAAGTAAAGGTAGAAACCTGCGTTGAACAGTGGGATCATCCTTTTTAAGGTAAAGGTAGACACCTGCGTTGAACAGAAGGATCACCCATTCCTTAGGGAACAGTAAACACCTGAATTGAACAGAGGGATCATCCATTCCTTAGGTAATTGTAAACACGTGCAGTGATCAGAGGGATCATCCATTCCTTAGGTAAAGGTAAACACCTGCATTGCACAGAGGGATCATACATTGCTCTAGGTAATGGTAAACACCTGGATTGCACAGAGGCATCATCCATTCCTAATATAACGGTAAACACCTGCATTGAACAGAGGGATCATCTATTCCGTAGGTAAAGATCAACACCTGCATTGCACAGAGGGATCAACCATTCCTTAGGTAAAGGTAAACAACTGCATTGAACAGAGGGATCATCCATTCCTTATGTTATGGCCAAAAACTGCATTGCACAGAGGAATCATCCATTCCTCAGGTAAAGGTCAACACTGGCCTGGCCCAGAGCAATCATCTATTCCTTATGTAAAGGTATACAACTTCATTGCACACAGAGAACATCCAATCCTTTTGTAAAGGTAAACACCTGCATTGAACAGAGGGATCTTTAATTCCTTAGTTAATAGTAAACACCTGCAGGGCACAGAGGGATCATCCATTCATTAGATAATGGTAAACACCTAGATTGAACAGAGGGATCACCTATTCGTTAGGTAAAGATCCACACATCGATTGCACAGGGGGATCATCCCATTCCTTAGGTAAAGCTAAACATCTGGATTGCACAGAGGGATCATCATTTCCTTGGGTAAAGGTAAACACCTGTATTGCAGAGAGGGATCATCCATTCCTTAGGTAACTGTAAACACCTACATTGAACAGAGGAATTATACATTCCTTAGATAAAGGTAAACACCTGCATTGAACAGAGGGATCACCTATTCCTTAGGTAAAGATCCACACCTGCATTGAACAGAGGGATTATCCCATTCCTTACGGAAAGGCAAACACCTGCATTACACAGAGGGATCATCCATTCCTTAGGTCATGGTAAACACCGGAATTGAACAGAGGGAACATCTATTCCTTACGTAAAGATCATCACCTGCATTGCACAGATGGATAATCCATTCCTTAAGTAATGACAAACACCTGCATTGAACAGAGTTATCATTCATTCCTTAGATAATGGTACACACCTGCATGGAACCGAGGGATCATCTATTCCTTAGCTAACGATCAACACCTGCATTTCACAGAGGGACCATCCATTCCTTAAGTAATGCTCAACATCTGCATTGCACAGAAGGATCATCAATTCCTTAGGTAAAGGACAACACCTGCATTGAACAGAGGGATCTTCCATTCATTAGGTAATAATAAACACCTCCACTGCACAGAGGTATCATCCTTTCCTTAGGTAAAGGTAAAGACCAGCTTTGAACATAGGCATCTACCATTCTTTAGGTAATAGTAAACACCTGCAATGCACAGAGGAATCATACCATTCCATACATAAACTTAAACACCCGCATTGAACTGAAAGATCATCCATTCCTTAGGTAAAGGCAAACACCTGCCTTGCACAGAAGGATCATCAATTCCTTAGGTAAAGATCAACACCTACATTGAACAGAGGGATCATTCATTCCTTATGTATAGGTCAACCCCTGCATTGCACAGAAAGATCATCCATTCCTTAGGTAAATACCACACGTGCATTGCACAGAGGGATCTTCCATTCATTAGGTAAAGTTAAAAACATCCATTGCACAGAGAAATCATCCTTTCCTTATTTAAATGTAAACACCAGCATTGAACATAGGCATGTTCCTATCCTTAGGTAATAGTAAACACTTGCAATGCACAGAGAGATCATCCCATTCCTTATATAAATGTTAACACCTGCATTGAACAGAGTGATCATAAATTCCTTAGGTAAAGTAAAACCCCTGCCATGCACAGAGGGATCATCCGTTCTTGGGTAAAGGTAAAAACCTGGATTTCACAGAGAGATCATCCATTCCTTAGGTAAAGGTCAAAACCTGTCTGGCCCTGAGTGATCATCCTTTCCTTATGTAAAGGTAAACACCTATATTGAACAGAGGGATCATCCATTCCTTAGGTAAAGATCTAAACCTGAATAGCACAGAAGGATCATCCATTCCTTATGTAACGGACAACACCTGCATTGCACAGAGGGCTCTTCCTTTCCGTAGGTAAAGTTGAACACCTACATTGCACAGATGGATCATTCATTCCTTACGTACATATAAACTCCTCCATTGAGCGGAGGGATCAACCATTCCTTAGATAACGGTGAACACCTGCATTGAACAGACGGATCATCCATTCCTTAGGTAAAGTAAACACCTGCATTGCACAGAGGGATAATCCATTCCTTAGGTAAGGGTAAACACCTGAATTGCACAGAGGGATAATCCATTTCTTAGGTAATGGTAAACACCTGCATTGAACAGAGGGATGATCCATTCCTTAGATTATGGTAAACACCTGCATTGAACAGAGGGATCATGCATTCTTTGGGTAAAGGTAAAAACCTGGATTGCACAGAAGAATCATCCATTCCTTAGGTACCTGTAAGCACCTCCATTGAATAGAGAGATTATCTATTCCTTAGGTAAAGGTAAACACAAGCATTGAACAGAGGTATCATGCTTTCCTTAGGTAAAGGTAAACACCTTCATTGAACCGATTGATCACCCATTCCAAAGGTAAAGGTCAACACCTGCACTGCACAGAAGGATCATCCATTCCTTAGGTAGAAGACATCACCTGCATTGCACAGAGGGATCATCCATTCCTTAAGTAAAGTTCAACACCTTCCTGGCCCAGAGGGATCATCCATAATTTATTTAATGGTAAACACCTGCATTGCACACAGGGAAAATACACTCTTTGGAAAGGTAAACACCTGCACTGAACAGAGGGATCTTCCATTCCTTAGGTAATAGTAAACACCTGCAATGCACAGAGGGATTATCTGTTCCTGAGGTAAATGTGAACACTTGAAATGCACAGAGGGATCATCCATTCCTTAGGTAAGGATAAACACCTACATTGCACAGAGGGCTCATCCTTTCCTTAAGTAAATGTAGAAACCTGAATTGAACAGAGGGATCATCCTTCTTTAGGTAAAGGTAGACACCTGTGTTGAACAGAGGTATCATCCATTCCTTAGGTATAGGTAAACACCTGCATTAAACAGAGGAATCATCGATTACTTAGATAACAGTAAACACCTACCTTGAACAGAGAGATCATCCTTCTTTAGGTAAAGGTAGACACCTGCATTGCACAGAGGGATCATCCCATTCCTAAGGTAAAATACAACACCTGCATTGCACAGAAGGTTCATCCATTCCTTAGGTTAAGATAAACACCTGTATTGCATAGAGGCATCATCCATTCCTTATGTAATGTTAACCACCTGCATTGAATAGATGGATCACCCATTCCTTAGATAATGGCAAACACCAGTATTGAACAGAGGGATCATTCATTCCTTAGATAACGGTAAACACCTTCATTGAACAGAGGGCTCTATTATTCCTTAGGTAAAGATCAACACCTGCATTGCACAGAGAGATCATACATTCCTGAGATAATGATAAACACCAGCATTGAATTGAAGGATCATCAACTCCTTAGGTAAAGCTAAACACCTGCATTGCACAGAGGGATCATCTATTCATTATGTAAAGATCAACAGGTGCAATGCACAGGAGCATCATCCCATTTCTTAGGTAAAGGTAAACACCTGTATTCAACAAAGGCAACATCTATTCCTTAGGTAAAGATCAACACCTACATTGCACAGAGGCGTCATCCCATTCATTAGGTAAAGGTAAACACCAGCATTGCACAGAGGGATCATCAATTCCTTAGGTAAAAATAAACACTTGCATTGCAAAGAGGGATCATCCATTTCTTGGGTAACTGTAAACACCTGCATAGAACAGACGGATCATCCATTCCTTAGATAACGGTAAACACCTGCATTGAAGAGAGGGCTCATTTATTCCTTAGATGACGGTAAACACCTGCATTGATCAGGAGGATTATCTATTCCTTAGTTAAATTTCAACACCTGCATTGCACAGAGGGATCATCCATTCCTTAGGTAAAGATAAACACCTGCCTTACCTAGAGGGATCATCCATTCCTTAGGTAACTGTAATCACCTGCTTTGAACAGAGGGATCATCCATTCCTTAGTTCAAGTTCAACACCTACATTATACAGAGGGATCATCCCATTCCTTAAATAAAGGTAAACACCTGCATTGAACAGAGGGATCATAATTTCCTCAGGTAAAGATCAACACCTCCATTGCACAGAGGGTTCATCCATTCCTTGGATAAAGGTCAACACCTGCATTGCACAGAAGTATCATCCATTACTTATGTAAAGGACAACACATGCATTGCACAGAGGTATCTTCCATTCATTAGGTAAAGGTAAACACCTCCGTTGCACATAGGAATCATCCTTTCCTTAGGTAAAGGTGAACACCTGCATTGAACATAGGTATCTTCCATTCCTTAGGTGATAGTAAACACCTGCAAGGCACAGAGTGATTATCCCATTCCTTACATAAACGTGAACATCTGCCTTACACTGAGGGATCATCCATTCCTTAGGTAAGAGGTGAACACCTGCATTGCCCAGAGGGATCATCCATTTCTTAGGTATATGTCACCGTCTGCATTGCACACAGGGAACATCCATTCCTTTGGTAAAGGTAAACACGTGTAGTGAACAGAGAGATCATCTGTTCCTTAGGTAAAGGTCTACACCTTCCTTGCAGAGAGGGTCATCCATTCCATAGGTAAGTGTAAACAGCTGCATTGCACAGAGGGATCATCCATTCCTTAGGTATCAGTAAACACCTGCATTGAAAAGATGGCTCACCTATTCCTTAGGTAAAAGTAAACACTTGCATTGCAAAGTCGGATCATCCATTCCTTTGTTAACTGTAAACCTCTGCATTGAATAGAGGGAACATCAATTCCTTTAGTAAAGGTAGAAACCTGCGTTGGACAGAGGGACCATCCTTCTTTAAGTAAAGGTAAACACCTGCCTTGAACAGAGGGATCAACTATTTCTTAAGTAAAGATCAACACCTGCATTGCACAGAGGGATCATCCCATTCCTTAGGTAAAGGTAAACACCTGAAATGCAGAGAGGGATCATCCATTCCTTTGGTAAAGGTACACACCACCATTGCACAGAGGTATCATGCATTCCTTAGATAACGGTAAACACCTGCATTGAACTGAGGGCTCATCTATTCCTTAGGTATCATGCTTTCCACAAAGGGTTTCTTCCATTCCTTAGTTAACTGTAAACACCTGCATTGAACAGAGGGGTCATTCATTCTTAGATATCAGTAAACACCTGCATTGAAAAGAGGGTTCATCTATTGCTTAGGTAAAGATCAATACCTGCATTGCACAGAGGGATCGTCTGATTCTTTAGGTAAAGGTAAACACCTAAAACGCACAGAGGGATAACCCATTCCTTAGATAATGCTAAACACCTGCATTGCACAGAGGGATCATCCATTCCTTATGTAAAGGAGGAAACCTGCGTTTAACAGAAGGATCATCCCTCTTTAGGTAAAGGTAAACACCTGCGTCGATCAGAGGTATCATTCATTCCTTAGGTAAAGGAAAACGCCTGCATTGCACAGAGAGATCATCCATTCCTTAGATAACGGAGAACACTTGCATTGAACAGAGGGATCATCCATTCCTTGGATAACTGTAAACGCCGGCATTGAACACAGGGATCACCTATTCCTTAGGTAAAGATCAACAGCTGCATTGCCCAGAGGGATCATCCATTCCTTATATAATGGTAAACACGTGCATTGAACAGATGGATCATCCATTCCTTAGGTAAAGTTAAACACCTGCATTGCACAGAAGGATGATCTATTCCTGAGGGAAACATCAACACCTACATTGCACTGAGGGATCATCCATTGCTTAGTTAACTGTAAACACCTGCATTGAACATAGGGATTATCCATTCCTTAGATAACGGTAAACACCTGCATTGAACAGAGGGATCATCTATTCCTTAGTTAAAGATGAATACCTGTATTGCACAGAGTGATCATCCCAATCCTTAGGTAAAGGTAAACACCTGCATTGCACAGAGGGATCATCCATTCCTTAGGTAAAGGTAATCACCTGCATTGCACAGAGGGATCATCCACTCCTTAAGGAAACGCAAACACCTGCATTGCACAGAGGGATCATCCATTCCTTTGGTAAGTGTAAACAACTGCATTGAACAAAGGGATCATCCATTCCTTAGATAACGGTAAACACCTGCATTGAAAAGAGTGATCACCTATTCCTTAGGTAAAGATCAACACCTGCATTGCCCAGAGGGATCATCTGTTCCTTATGTAATGGTAAGCACGTGCATTGAACAGATGGATCATCAATTCCTTAGATATCAGTAAACACCTGCATTGAAAAGATGGCTCATTTATTCCTTAGGTAAAAATCAACACCTGCATTGCAAAGAGGGATCATCCATTTCTTAGATAAAGGGAAACACCTGCTTTGAACAGAGGGATCATCCATTCCTTAGGTAACTGCATACACCTGGATTGCACAGAGGGATCATACATTCTCTAGATAACTTTAAACACATTCATTGAACAGACGGATCTTTCATTCCTTAGGTAATAGTAAACACCTGTAAAGCACAGAGGGGGGGATCATCCATTCCTTAGATAAAGGTAAACACCTGCATTGCACAGAGGGATGATCCATTCCTTAGGTAAAAATAAACACCAGTATTGCACAGAGGGGTCATCCATTCCTTAGATAACAGTAAACGCCTGCATTGAACAGAGGGATCATCTATTCCTTAGTTAAATATCAACACCTGCATTGCACAGAGGGATCATCCCATTCCTTAGGTAAAGGTAAAGACCTGCATTGCACAGAGGGATCATCCTTTCCTTAGGTAAAGATAAACACCTGCATTGCACAGAGTGATCATCCATTCCTTAGGTAACTGTCAATACCTGAATTGAACATAGGGGTCATCCATTCCTTAGACGTCAGTAAATACCTGCATTGAAAAGAGGCCTCATCCAATCATTAGGAAAAGTTCAACACCTGAATTGCACAGAAGAATCACCCATTCCTTAGGAAAAGGTAAACACCTGCATTGCATAGAGGGATCATTCATTCCTTAGGTATACACTTCATTGCTTTGAGGGATCATGCATTCCTTAGGTACCTGCAAACAACTGCATTGAACATAAGGTCATCCATTCCTTAGATGTCAGGAAACACCTGCATTGAAAAGAGGGCTCATCTATTTCATAGGTAAAGATCAACACATGCATTGCACAGAGGGATCATCCATTCCTTAGGTAAAGGTAAAGACCTGCATTGAAAAGAAGGCTCAAATATATCTTAGGTAAAGGAAAACACCTGCATTGCACAGAGGGATCATCCATTCCTTAGGTAACTGTAAACACCTGCATTGAAGAGAGGGGTCATACATTCCTTAGATATCAGCAAATACCTGCATTAAAAAGAGGGCTCATCTATTCCTTAGTTAAAGATGAACACCTGCATTGCACAGAGGGATAATCCATTCCTTAGGTAAAGATAAACACCTTCATTTTTCAGAGTGATCATCCATTCCTTACGTAACTGTAAACACCTGCATTGAACAGAGGGGTCATCCATTCCTTATGTCAGTAAACACCTGCATTGAAACGAGGGATCCACTATTTCATAGGTAAAGATCAACACATGCATTGCACAGAGGGATCATTCATTCCTTAGGTAAAGGTAAACACCTGCATTGAAAAGAAGGCTCAAATATTTCTTAGGTAAAGGTAAACACCTGCATTGCACAGAGGGATCATCCCTTCCTTCCGTAACTGTAAACACCTGCATTGAAGAGAGGGGTCATCCATTCCTTAGATATCAGCAAGTACCTGCATTAAAAATAGGGCTCATCTATTCCTTAGTTGAAGATGAACACCTGCATTGCACAGAGGGATAATCCATTCCTTAGGTAAAGATAAACACCTTCATTGCACAGAGTGATCATCCATTCCTTATGTAACTGTAAACACTTGCATTGCACAGAGGGAACATCCATTCCTTAGGTAACTGTAAACACCTGCACTGAAGAGAGAGGTCATACATTCCTTAGATATCAGCAAACACCTGAATTAAAAAGAGGGCTCATCTATTCCTTACTTAAAGATGAACACCTGCATTGCACAGAGGGATCATCCCAATCCTTAGGTAAAGTTAAACACCTGCATTTCACAGAGGGATAACCCATTCATTAGGTAAAGATACACACCTGTATTGCACAGAGGGATCATGCATTCTTTAGATAACTTTAAACACATGCATTGAACAGAGGGATCTTGCATTCCTTAGGTAATAGTAAACACCTGCAAAGCACAGAGGGATCATCCATTCCTTAGATAAAGTAAACACCTGCATTGAACAGAGGGATCATCCATTCCTTAGATAAATATCAAACACCTGCATTGAACAGAGGGATCATCCATTCCTTAGTTAAATATAAACACCTGCATTGCACAGAGGGATCATCCCAATCCTTAGGTAAAATAAAAACACCTGCATTGCACAGAGGGATCATCCATTCCTTAGGTAAAAATAAACACCAGTATTGCACAGAGGGATCATCCATTCCTTAGATAAATAGTAAACACCTGCATTGAACAGAGGGATAATCCATTCCTTAGGTAAATATCAACACCTGCATTGCACAGAGGGATCATCCATTCCTTAGATAAAGGTAAACACCTGCATTGAAAAGAGGGCCTCATCCATTCCTTAGGTAAAAGGTAAACACCTGCATTTGCACAGAGAGATCATCCATTCCTTAGGAAAAGGTAAACACCTGCATTGAACAGAGGGATCATCCATTCCTTAGATGTAAACACCTGCATTGAAAAGAGAGATCATCCATTCCTTAGGTAAAGGTAAACACCTGCATTGAACAGAGGGATCATCCATTCCTTAGGTAAAGTAAACACCTGCATTGCACAGAGGGATCATCCATTCCTTAGGTAAATACAAACACCTGCATTGCACAGAGGGATCATCCATTCCTTAGATAACTGTAAACACCTGCATTGAACAGAGGAACATCCATTCCTTAGTTAACCGTAAACACCTGCATTGAACAGAGGGATCATCCATTCCTTACGTAAACATAAACACCAGCATTTCATAGAGGGATCATCCATTATTTAGGTAAAGGTAAACACCTACATTGCACAGAGGATCATCCATTCCTTAGGTAAAAATAAACACCTGCATTGCACAGAGGGATCATCCATTCCTTTAGTAACTGTAAACACCTGCATTGAACAGAGGGATCATCCATTCCTTAGATAACTGTAAACACACCTGCATTGCACAGAGGGATCATCCATTCCTTAGGTAAAAGAAAACACCTGCATTGCACAGAGGGATCATCCATTCCTTAGGTTAAAAGTAAACACCTGCATTGAACAGAGGGTTCATCCATTCCTTAGATAACAGTAAACACCTGCATTGAAAAGAGGTCTCATTTATTCTTTATTTAAAGATGAACCGCTGCATTGCCAAGAGGGATCATCCATTCTTTAGGTAAAGGTAAACACCTGCATTGCACAGAGGGATAATCCATTCCTTAGGTAAAAATAAACACCTGCATTGAACAGAGGGATCATCCATTCCTTAGATAACAGTAAACACCTGCATTGAACAGAGGGATCATCTATTCCTTAGTTAAAGATAAACACCTGCATTGAACAGAGGATCATCCATTCCTTAGGTAAAGATCAACACCTGCATTGCACAGAGGATCATCCATTCCTTAGGTAAAGGTAAACACCTGCATTGAACAGAGGATCATCCTATTCCTTAGATAAAAGGTAAACACCTGCATTGCACAGAGGGATCATCCATTCCTTAGAAAAGGTAAACACCTGCATTGAACAGAGGCCTCATCCATTCCTTAGGTAAAGGTAAACACCTGCATTGCACAGAGGGATCATCCATTCCTTAGGTAAAGGTAAACACCTGCATTGCACAGAGGATCATCCATTCCTTAGGTAAACAAACACCTGCATTGAACAGAGGGATCATCCATTCCTTAGATGTAAAGATAAACACCTGCATTGAACAGAGGGATCATCCATTCCTTAGATAAAGATAAACACCTGCATTGAAAAGAGGGATCATCCATTCTTAGGTAAAGATAAACACCTGCATTGCACAGAGGCATCATCCATTCCTTAGGTAAAGATAAACACCTGCATTGCACAGAGGGATCATCCATTCCTTAGATAAAGGTAAACACCTGCATTGAAAGAGGGCTCATCCATTCCTTAGGTAAAGATCAACACCTGCATTGCAAAGAGGGATCATCCATTCCTTAGATAAAAATAAACACCTGCATTGCACAGAGGGATCATCCATTCCTTAGATAAAAATAAACACCTGCATTGAAACAGAGGGATCATCCATTCCTTAGGTAAAGATAAACACCTGCATTGAACAGAGGGATCATCCATTCCTTAGTTAAAATTAAACACCTGCATTGAACAGAGGGATCATACATTCCTCAGGTAAAGGTAAACACCTGCATTGCACAGAGGGATCATCCATTCCTTAGGTAAAGGTCAACACCTGCATTGCACAGAGGGATCATCCATTCCTTAGGTAAAGGTAAACACCTGCATTGCACAGAGGGATCATCCATTCCTTAGGTAAAGGTAAACACCTGCATTGCACAGAGGGATCATCCATTCCTTAGATAACGGTAAACACCTGCATTGAACAGAGGGATCATCCATTCCTTAGATAAAGATAAACACCTGCATTGCACAGAGGGATCATCCATTCCTTAGGTAAAGATAAACACCTGCATTGCACAGAGGGATCATCCATTCCTTAGGTAATGGTAAACACCTGCATTGAACAGAGGGATCATCCATTCCTTAGGTAAAAGTAAACACCTGCATTGCAAAGAGGGATCATCCATTCCTTAGGTAACTGTAAACACCTGCATTGAACAGAGGGGATCATCCATTCCTTAGGTAACTGTAAACACCTGCATTGAACAGAGGGATCATCCATTCCTTAGGTAAAGATAAACACCTGCATTGCACAGAGGGATCATCCATTCCTTAGGTAACTGTAAACACCTGCATTGAACAGAGGGGTCATCCATTCCTTAGATATATGTAAACACCTGAATTGAAAAGAGGGCTCATCTATTCCTTAGGTAAAGATCAACACCTGCATTGCACAGAGGATCATCCATTCCTTAGATAAAGTTAAACACCTGCATTGCACAGAGGCATCATCCATTCCTTAGGTAAAGATAAACACCTGCATTGAACAGAGGGATCATCCATTCCTTAGAGGTAAAGTAAACACCTGCATTGAACAGAGGGATCATCCATTCCTTAGGTAAAGGTAAACACCTGCATTGCACAGAGGGATCATCCATTCCTTAGGTAAAGTAAAACACCTGCATTGCACAGAGGGATCATCCATTCCTTAGGTAAAGGTAAACACCTGCATTGCACAGAGGGATCATCCATTCCTTAGATAAAGGTAAACACCTGCATTGAAAAGAGGGATCATCCATCCTTAGGTAAAGGTAAACACCTGCATTGCACAGAGGAATCATCCATTCCTTAGGTAAAGGTAAACACCTGCATTGCACAGAGGGATCATTCATTCATTAGGTAATAGTAAACACCTTCATTGCTTTGAGGGATCATCCATTCCTTAGGTAAAAATAAACACCTGCATTGAACAGAGGGTCATCCATTCCTTAGATATCTGTAAACACCTGCATTGAAAAGAGGGCTCATCTATTCCTTAGGTAAAGATCAACACCTGCATTGCACAGAGGGATCATCCATTCCTTAGGTAAAGGTAAACACCTGCATTGAACAGAGGGATCATCCATTCTTAGGTAAAGGAAACACCTGCATTGCACAGAGGGATCATCCATTCCTTAGGTAACTTTAAGCACCTGCATTGAACAGAGGGTCATCCATTCCTTAGATGTCAGTAAACACGTGCATTGAAAAAGAGGGCTCATCTCTTATTTAGTTAAAGATGAACACCTGCATTGCACAGAGGGATCATCCATTCCTTAGGTAAAGATAAACACCTGCATTGCACAGAGGGATCATCCATTCCTTAGGTAACTGTAAACACCTGCATTGAACAGAGGGTCATCCATTCCTTAGATGTCAGTAAACACCTGCATTGAAAAGAGGGATCATCTATTCCTTAGGTAAAGATCAACACCTGCATTACACAGAGGGATCATCCCAATCCTTAGGTAAAGGTTAAAACCTGCTTTGCACAGAGGGATCATCCATTCTTTAGGTAAAGATAAACACCTGCATTGCACAGAGGGATCATCCCCATTCCTTATGTAACTGTAAACACCTGCATTGAACAGAGAGAACATCCATTCCTTAGGTAAAGGTTAAAACCTGCTTTGCACAGAGGGATCATCCATTCTTTAGGTAAAGATAAACACCTGCATTGCACAGAGGGATCATCCATTCCTTAGGTAAAGATAAACACCTGCATTGCACAGAGGGATCATCCATTCCTTAGGTAACTGTAAACACCTGCATTGAACAGAGGGATCATCCATTCCTTAGGTAACTCTAAACAAATGCACTTAACAGAGGGATAATCCATTCCTTAGATAATGGTAAACATCTGCATTGCACAGAGGGATCATCCATTCCTTAGGTAAAGATGAACACCTGCATTGCACAGAGGGATCATCCTTTCCTTAGGTAAAAATAAACACCTGCATTGCACAGAGGGGATCATCCATTCCTTAGGTAAAGATAAACACCTGCATTGCACAGAGGATCATCCATTCCTTAGATAAAGGTAAACACCTGCATTGAACAGAGGGATCATCCATTCCTTAGGTAATAGTAAACACCTGCATTGCACAGAGGGGATCATCCATTCCTTAGGTAAAATAAACACCTGTATTGCACAGAGGGGATCATCCATTCCTTAGATAACAGTAAACACCTGCATTGAACAGAGGGATCATCCATTCCTTAGGTAAAGGTAAACACCTGCATTGAACAGAGGGATCATCCCATTCCTTAGGTAAAGGTAAACACCTGCATTGCACAGAGGGATCATCCATTCCTTAGGTAAAATTCCTTAGTAAACACCAGTATTGCACAGAGGGATCATCCATTCCTTAGATAACTGTAAACACCTGCATTGAACAGAGGGATCATCCATTCCTTAGATAAATATCAACACCTGCATTGAACAGAGGGATCATCCATTCCTTAGTTAAATATCAACACCTGCATTGAACAGAGGGATCATCCATTCCTTAGGTAAAGGTAAACACCTGCATTGCACAGAGGGATCATCCATTCCTTAGGTAAAAATAAACACCTGCATTGAACAGAGAGGGATCATCCATTCCTTAGGTAAAAACATAAACACCTGCATTGAACAGAGGGATAATCCATTCCTTAGGTAAAAGAAAACACCTGCATTGCACAGAGAGGATCATCCATTCCTTTTGGTAAAAGGTAAACACATTCTGCATTGAACAGAGGGATCATCCATTCCTTAGATAATAGTAAACACCTGCATTGCAAAAGAGGGATCATCCATTCCTTAGGTAAAGGTCAACACCTGCATTGCACAGAGGGATCATCCATTCCTTAGGTAAAGGTAAACACCTGCATTGCAGAGGGATCATCCATTCCTTAGTAAACACCTGCATTGAACAGAGGGATCATCCATTCCTTAGATAACTGTAAACACCTGCATTGAACAGAGGGATCATCTATTCCTTAGTTAAAGTAAAACACCTGCATTGCAAAAAGGGATCATCCCATTCCTTAGGTAAAGGTAAACACCTGCATTGCACAGAGCGATCATCCTTTCCTTAGGTAAAAATAAACACCTGCATTGCACAGAGGGATCATCCATTCCTTAGGTAACTGTACACAACTGCATTGAACAGAGAGATCATCCATTCCTTAGATAACGGTAAACACCTGCATTGAACAGAGGGATCATCCATTCCTTAGATAAAAGTAAAACACCTGCATTGAACAGAGGGGATCATCCATTCCTTAGGTAAAGATCAACACCTGCATTGAACAGAGGGGTTCATCCATTCCTTAGGTAAAGTAAACACCTGCATTGAACAGAGGGATCATCCATTCCTTAGGTAAAGATAAACACCTGCATTGAACAGAGGGATCATCCATTCCTTAGGTTAAGGTAAACACCTGCATTGAACAGAGGGATCATCCATTCCTTAGGTTAAAAGTAAACACCTGCATTGAACAGAGGGTTCATCCATTCATTAGGTGTCAGTAAACACCTGCATTGAAAAGAGGGATCATCCATTCCTTAGGTAAAGATAAACACCTGCATTGCACAGAGGGATCATCCATTCCTTAGGTAAAGAAAAACACCTGCATTGCACAGAGGGATCATTCATTCCTTAGGTAAAAGTAAACACCTGCATTGAACAGAGGGATCATCCATTCCTTAGGTAAAGATAAACACCTGCATTGCACAGAGGGATCATCCATTCCTTAGGTAAAGGTAAACACCTGCATTGCACAGAGGGATCATCCATTCCTTAGGTAAAGGTAAACACCTGCATTGCACAGAGGGGGATCATCCATTCCTTAGGTAAAAGTAAACACCTGCATTGAAAAGAGGGATCATCCATTCCTTAGTTAATTGCAAACACCTGCATTGCACAGAGGGATCATCCATTCCTTAGGTGTCAGTAAACACCTGCATTGAAAAGAGGGATCATCCATTCCTTAGGTAAAGATAAACACCTGCATTGCACAGAGGATCATCCATTCCTTAGGTAAAGGTAAACACCTGCATTGTTCAAAGGGATCATCCATTCCTTAGGTAAAGATAAACACCTGCATTGCAAAGAGGGATCATCCATTCCTTAGGTAAACTGTAAACACCTGCATTGAACAGAGGGATCATCCATTCCTTAGGTAACTGTAAACACCTGCATTGAACTGAAGGCTCATCCATTCCTTAGGTAAAGATCAACACCTGCATTGCAAAGAGGGTTCATCCATTCCTTAGGTAAAAATAAACACCTGCATTGAACAGAGGGATCATCCATTCCTTAGATAAAGTAAACACCTGCATTGAAAAGAGGGATCATCCATTCCTTAGGTAAAGATAAACACCTGCATTGAACAGAGGGATCATCCATTCCTTAGATAACAGTAAACACCTGCATTGAACAGAGGGCATCCATTCCTTAGGTAAAGATCAACACCTGCATTGCACAGAGGGATCATCCATTACTTAGGTAAAGGTAAACACCTGCATTGAACAGAGGGATCATCAATTCCTTAGGTAAAGTTCAGCACCTGCTTTTCATAGAGGGATCATCCATTACTTAGGTAAAGGTCAAAACCTGCCTGACACAGTAGGATCATCCATTCCTTAGGTTAAGGTAAACACCAGTATTGAAAATAGGCATCTTCCATTCCTTAGGTAATATTAAACACCTGAAATGCACAGAGGGATGATACATTCCTTAGGGAAAGGTAAACACCTGCCTCCCACAGAGGGTTCATCCATTCATTAGGGAAAGGTGAACCCCTGCATTGCACAGAGGGAACATCCATTCCTTATTTAACAGTAAACACTTGCATTGAACAGAGGGTCATCTATTCCTTAGGTAAAAGTAAACACCTGCATTGCACAGAGGGATCATCCATTCCTTTGTTAACTGTAAACACCTGCATTGAACAGAGGGATCATCCATTCCTTAGATAAAGGTAAACACCTGCATTGAACAGAGGGCTCATCTATTCCTTAGGTAAAGATAAACACCTGCATTGCACAGAGTGTTCATCCATTCCTTAGTTAAAGGTAAACACCTGCATTGAACAGAGGGGATCATCCATTCCTTAGATATCAGTAAACACCTGCATTGAAAAGAGGGCTCATCTATTCCTTAGGTAAAGATCAACACCTGCATTGCACAGAGGATCATCCATTCCTAAGATAACCTTAAACACCTGCATTGAACAGAGGGATCATCCATTCCTTAGGTAAAGATCAACACCTGCATTGCACAGAGGGATCATCTATTCCTTAGGTAAAGGAAAACACCTGCATTGCACAGAGGGATCATCCATTCCTTAGGTACTGTTAAACACCTGCATTGCACAGAGGGATCATCCATTCCTTAGGTAAAGGTAAACACCTGCATTGCACAGAAGGATCATCCATTCCTTAGGTAAAGGTAAACACCAGCATTGAACATAGATATCATCCATTCCTTAGGTAAAACTAAACACCTGCAATGAACAGAGGGATCATCCATTCCTTAGGTAAAGGTCAACACCTGCATTGGCCAAGTGGGATCATCCATTCCTTAGGTAAATGTAAACACCTACCTTGAACAGAGAGATCATCCATTCCTTAGTAAAGGTAAACACCTGCATTGAACATAGGATCATCCATTCATTAGGTAATAGTAAACACCTGCATTGCACAGAGGGATCATCCATTCCTTAGGTAAATATAAACACCTGCATTGAACAGAAGGTCATCCATTCCTTAGATGTAAAGTAAACACCTGCATTGAAAAGAGGGATCATCCATTCCTTAGTTAAAACTGAACACCTGCATTGCAAAGAGGGCTCATCCCAATTCCTTATGTAAAGGTAAACACCTGCATTGCAAAGAGGGATCATCCATTCCTTAGGTAAAGATAAACACCTGCATTGCACAGAGGGCTCAATGTAATCATGCAAACATCAACACCTTCCATTCCTTAGGTAACTGTAAACACCTGCATTGAACAGAGGGATCATCTATTCCTTAGGTAAAGATGAACACCTGCATTGCACAAAGGGATCATCCATTCCTTATGTAAAGGTAAACACCTGCATTGCACAGAGGGATCTTTCATTCCTTAGGTAAAGGAAAATACCTGCATTGCACAGAGGGATCATCCATTCCTTAGGTAACTGTAAACACCTGCATTGAACAGAGGGATCATCCATTCCTTAGATAACGGTAAACACCTGCATTGCACAGAAGGATCATCCATTCCTTAGGTAAAAGTAAACACCTGCAATGAACAGAGAGGATCATCCATTCCTTAGGTAAAAGTAAACACCTGCATTGAAAAGAGGATCATCTATTCCTTAAGTAAAGATCAACACCTGGGTTGAACAGAGGGATCATCCATTCCTTAGGTAAAGGTAAACACCTGCATTGAACACATCCATTTCTTAGGTAAAGGTAAACACCTGCATTGTACAGAGGATCATCCATTCCTTAGGTAAAAGTAAACACCTGCATTGAACAGAGGGATCATCTATTCCTTAAGTAAAGGAAGAAACCTGGGTTGAACAGTGGGATAATCCTTCTTTAGGTAAAGCAAACACCTGTGTTGAACAGAAGGATCATCCATTCCTTAGATAACGGTAAACACCTGCATTGAACAGAGGGATCATCTATTCCTTAGTGAAATATTAACACCAGCATTGCACAGAGGGATCATTCCATTCCTTAGGTATCAGTAAACACCTGCATTGAAAAGAGGGCTCATCTATTCCTTAGGTAAAAGTAAACACCTGCATTGCAATGTCAGATCATCCATTCCTTAGGTAACTGTAAACACCTGCATTGAACAGAGGGCTCATGTATTCCGTAGGTAAACATCAACACCTGCATTGCACAGAGGTATCAGTAAACACCTGCATTGAAAAGAGGTCTCATCTATTCCTTAGGTAAAAGTAAACAACTGCATTGCAATGTCGGATCATCCATTCCTTTGGTAACTGTAAACACCTGCATTGAACAGAGGGCTCATGCATTCCGTAGGTAAACATCTACACCTGCATTGCACAGAGGATTCAGTAAACACCTGCATTGAAAAGAGGTCTCATCTATTCCTTAGGTAAAAGTAAACACCTGCATTGCAATGTCGGATCATCCATTCCTTTGGTAACTGTAAACACCTGCATTGAACAGAGGGCTCATCTATTCCGTAGGTAAACATCAACACCTGCATTGCACAGAGGGATAATCCATCCTTAGGTAAATGTAAACACCTGCATTGAACAGAGGGATCATCATTTCCTTAGATAACGGTAAACACTTGAATTGCACAGAGGGATCATCCATTCCTTAGTTAAAGATAAACAGCTGCATTGAACAGAGACATCATCCATTCATGCGGTAATTGTTAACACCTGCATTGAACAGAGGGATCATCCATGCCTTAGGTAAAAGTAAACACCTGCATTGCACATTTATCATCCATTCCTTAGGTAAAGGTAAACACCTGCACTGCACAGAGGGATCTCCATTCCTTACATGTCAGTAAACAACTGCATTGAAAAGAGGGACCATCTATTCCTTAGTTAAATATCAACACCTGCATTGCAGAGAGGGATCATCCATTCCTTAGGTAAAGGTTAACACCTGCATTGCACAGAGGGATCATCCATTCCTTAGGTAAAAATAAACACCTGCATTGCACAGAGGGATCATCCATTACTTAGGTTTCAGTAAACACCTGCATTGAAAAGAGGGCTCATCTATTCCTTAGTTAAAAGTAAACACCTGGATTGCAAAATCTGATCATCCATTCATTTGTTAACTGTAAACACGTGCATTGAACAGAGGGGTCCTCCATTCCTTAGATATCAGTACACACCTGCATTGAAAAGAGGGTTCATCTATTCCTTAGGTAAAGATCAACACCTGCATTGCACAGAGGGATCATCCATTTCTTAGATAACGGGAAACACCTGCACTGAACAGAGGGATCATCCATTCCTTAGAATATGGTAAACACCTGCACTGAACAGAGGGATCATCCATTCCTAAGAATATGGTAAACACCTGCATTGAACAGAGGGATCATCTATTCCTTGGGTAAAGATCAACACCTGCATTGCACAGAGGGTTCATCCATTACTTAGGTAAAGTAAATACCTGCATTTCACAGAGGTATGATCCATTCCTTAGGTAATGGTAAACACCTGCATTGCACACAGGGATCAGCCATTCCTTATGTAAAGGTCAAAACCTGCATTGCACAGAAGGATCATCCATTCCTTAGGTAAAGGTAAACACCAGCATTGAACATAGGTATCTACCATTCCTTAGGTAATAGTAAACACCTGCAATGCACAGAGGGATCATCCATTCTTTAGGTAAAGTTCAACACCTGCCTGGCCAAACCAATCATCCATTCCTCATGTAAAGGTAAACACCTACATTGCACACAGAGAACATCCATTCCTTTTGTAACGTCAAACACCTGCCTTGAACAGAGGCATCTTTCATTCTTTAGGTAATAGTAAACACCTGCATTGCACAGAGGGATCATCCATTCCTTTGGTAACTGTAAACAACTGCATTGAACAAAGGGATCATCCATTCCTTAGACACCCGAAAACACCTGCATTGAACATAGGGATCATCTATTCCTTATTTAAAGATGAACACCTGCATTGAAGAGAGGGATCACCCAAACCTTAGGTAACGATAAACACCTGCATTGCACAGAGGGATCATCCATTTCTTTGGTAAAGGTAAACACCTGCATTGCACAGAGGGATCATCCATTCCTTAGGTAAAGGTAAACACCTGCATTGCCCAGAGGGATCATCCATTCCTCATGTAAAGGTCAACACCTGCCTGGCCCAGAGGGATCATCCATTCCTCATGCAAATGTAAACACCTACCTTTCACACAGAGAACATCCATTCCTTTTGTAATGGTAAAAACCTGCATTGAAAATAAGGATCTTTCATTCTTTAGGTAATAGTCAACACCTGCATTGCACAGAAGTATCATCCATTCCTAGGTAACTGAAAACAGGCATTGATCAGAGGTATCATCCATTCCTTAGATAACAGTAAACACCTGCATTGCACAGAGGGTTCATCCATTCCTTAGGTAAAGATAAACACCTGCATTGCACAGAGGGATCATCAATTCCTTAGGTAAAGGTAAACACCTGCATTGCACAGAGTGATCATTCATTCCTTAGGTAAAGGAAAACACCTGCATTGCACAGAGGGATCATCCATTCCTTAGGTAACTGTAAACACCAGCATTGAACAGAGGGATCATCCATTACTTAGATAACAGTAAAGATCAGCAATGCACAGAAGGATCATACATTCCTATGGTAAAAATAAACACCTGCAATTCACACAGGGTTCATCCATTCCTTAGGTAAAGGTAAACACCTGCAATGCACATAGGGATTATCCATTCGATAGGTAAGGCTAAACACCTGCATTGAACAGAGGGATCACCCATTCCTGAAGAAAAGGAAGAAACCTGGGTTGAACAATGGGATCATCCTTCTTTAGGTAAAGCAAACATCTGCGTTGAACAGAAGTGTCATCCATTCCTTATGTAAAGGTAAACACCTGCATTGAATACAGGGATCATCCATTCCTTAGATAACGGTAAACACCTGCATTGAACAGAGGTATCATCTATTCCTCAGTTAAATATCAACACCTGCATTGAACAGAGGGATCATCCCATTCCTTAGGTAAATTTAAACACCTGCATTGCACAGAGGGATCATCCATTCATTAGGTAAAGATAAACAGCTGCATTGCACAACACCATTCATTGGTAAAACACCTGCATTGAAAAGAGGGCTCATCTATTCCTTAGGTAAAAGTAAACACCTGCATTGCAATGTTGGATCATCCATTCCTTAGGTAACTGTAAACACCTGCATTGAACAGAGGGCTCATCTATAAAGTAGTATACATCAACACCTGAATTGCACAGAGGGATCATCCATCCTTAGGTAAATGTAAACACCTGCATTGAACAGAGGGATCATCCATTCCTTAGGTAACTGTAAACACCTGCATTGAACAGAGGGGTCATCCATTCCATAAATGTCATTAAACACCTGCATTGAAAAGAGGGCTCATCTATTTCTTAGGTAAAGTTCAACACCTGCATTGCACAGAGCGATCATCCATTCCTTAGGTAAATGTAAACACCTGCATTGAAAAGAGGGCTCATATATTCCTTAGGTAAAGGTAAACACCTGCATTGCACAGAGGGATCATCCATTCCTTTGTAAGTGTAAACACCTGCACTGAACAGAGGGATCACCTATTCATTAGTTAAAGATGAACACCTGTATTGGCCAGAGCGATCCTCCCAATCCTTATGTAAAGGTAAATACCTGCATTGCACAGAGGGATCATCCATTCCTTAGGTATAGCTAAACACCTGCATTGATTAGAGGGATCACCCATTACTTCAATAACAGTAAAGACCTGCATTGCACAGAGGGATCATCCCATTCCTTAGGTACAGTTATACACCTGCATTGCACAAGGGAACATCCATTCCTTTGGTAAAGGTAAACATCTGCATTGAACAGAGGGATCATCCATTCCTTAGATAAAGATAAACACATGCATTGAACAGAGGGATCATCCATTCCATAGGTAAGGGTAAACACCTGCATTGCACAGAGGGATCATCCATTCCTTAAGTAAATGTAGAAACCTGGGTTGAACAGAGGGATAATCCTTCATTAGGTAAAGGTAAACACCTGCATTGAACAGAAGTATCTTCGATTCCTTATGTAAAGGTAATCACCTGCATTGAACAGAGGGATCCTCTATTCCATAGTTAAATATCAACACCTGCATTGCACAACGGGAGAATCGCATTCATTCGGTAAAGGTAAATACCTGCATTGCACAGAGGGATCATCAATTTCTTTGGTAACTGTAAACTCCTGCATTGAACAGAGGGATCATCCATTCCTTAGATTAAGGTAAAAACCTGCATTGCATAGAGGGACCATCCCATTCCTTAGGTACAGTTATACACCTGCCTTGCACATGGGAACATCCATTCCTTTAGTAAACATAAACACTGCATTGAAGAGAGGGATCATCCATTCTATAGGTAAGGGTTAACACCTGAATTGCAAAGTCAGATCATCCATTCCTTAGGTAACTGAAAACCTCTGCATTGAACAGAGGGATCATCCATACTTTAGATAATGGAAAACACCTGCTTTGAACAGAGGGATCATCCTTTCCTTAGGTAAAGATAATCACCTGCTTTGCACAGAGGGATCATCCATTCCTTAGGTAACTGTAAACACCTGCATTCAACAGAGGGGTCATCCATTCCTTAGATAACAGTTAACACCTGCATTGCACAGAGGGATCATCCTATACTTAGGTAAAGATAAACACCTTCATTGAACAGAGGGATCATCCATTCCTTAGGTAACTGTCAACACCTGCATTGAACAGAGGGGTCATCCATTCCTTAGATGTCAGTAAACTCGTGTTTTGAAAAGAGGGCTCATCTATTGCTTAGGTAAAGATCAACACCTGCATTGCACAGAGGGATCATTCCAATCCTTAGGTAAAGGTAAACACCTGCATTGTTGTGGTAGTTTGAATATATGTCCCCCAATATATTCAGTGTTTTACTAGTTATAGTTTGCATCTGCAATCACCTTGCTAGAGGCAATGTCACTGGGGGCTGGTCTTAAGGTGTTAATGGTGTGGGTTTGAGATTCCATTGAAAGATATGCAAATGTGCCTAGCAAGAGTTCCTGAAGTGTGCTGTGTGACCTTTTGGCTGTAGTTTTGCTCTGTGTGCTGTGGTGGCTGGTTGGCTTTGCTCTCTCTGCTTGGCCCTGTGGAGAGCAGGCCGCTTCCCTTGCCATTATGGAACTTCCCCTGGATCTGTAAGTTTCAATAAATACTATCCCTTCCTCCATAACTGTGCCTGGTCTGGAAGTTCATCTCAGCGAACCTGAAGCTGTCTGCTACAATTGCCCAAAGGGATCATCCATTATTTAGATAACGGTAAACACCTGCATTGCACAGAGTGATCATCCATTCCTTAGGTAAAGATAAACACCTGCATTGCACAGAGGGATCATCCATTCCTTAGGTAACTGTAAACACCGGCATTGAACAGAGGGGTCATCCATTCCATAGATGTCAGTAAACACCTTCATTGAAAAGAGGGCTCATCCATTCCTTAGGTAAAGTTCAACACCTGCATTGCCCAGAGGGATCATACATTCCTTAGGTAACTGTAAACACCTGCATTGCACAGAGGGATCATCCATTTCTAAGGTAACTGTAAGCACTGCATTGAACAAAGGGTCATCCATTCCTTAGATGTCAGTAAACTCATGCTTTGAAAAGGGGGCTCCTCTATTCCTTAGGTAAAGATCAACACCTGCATTGCACTGATGGATCATCCCAATCCTTAGGTAAAGTTAAAAACCTGCATTGCACAGAGTGATCATCCATTCCTAAGACAAATATAAACACCAGCAATGCACAGAGGGATCATCCATTCCTTAGGTAAGGGTAAACACCTGCATTGCACAGAGGGATCATGCATTCCTTTGGTAACAGTAAACACCTTCATTGAACAGAGGGATCATACATTCCTTAGATAATGGTAAACACCTCATTGAACAGAGGTGTCATATATACCTTATGAAGGTGAACATATTCATTGCACCATGGGATCATCTATTCCTTAGATAAAGGTCAAAACCTGCATTGCAAAGAGGGATATTCCATTCCTTAGGTAATGATCAACACCTGCATTGAATAGAGGGATCATCCATCCTTAGGTAAAGGTCAACACCTGCATTGCACAGAGGGATCATCCATTCCTTAGGTAAAGGTCAACAGGTGCATTGCACAGAGGGATCATCCATTCCTTAGGTAAAGGTCAACACCTGCCTGGCCCAGAGGGATCATCCATACCTTATGTAAAGGTAAACACCTGCATTGCACACATGGAACATCCATTACTTAGGTAATAGTAAACACCTGCAAAGCACAGAGGGATCATCAATTCCTTAGGTAAAGGTAAACACCTGCATTACTCTGAGTGAACATCCATTCCTTAGGTAATGGTAAACACCTGGTTGCCCAGAGGGAACATCCATTCCTCAGATAACGGTAAGCACCTTCATTGAACAGAGGGATCACTAATTCCTTAGGTAATGGTCAACACCTGCATTGCACAGAGGGATCATCCATTCCTTAGGTAAACGTCAATACCGGCCTGGCCCAGAGGGATCATCCATTCCTCACGTAATGGTCAACACCTGTATTGCACACAGGGATAATCCATTCCTTAGGTAAAGGTCAACACCTGCCTGGACCAGAGTGATCATCCATTCGTTATGTAAAGGTAAACTCCTGCATCGCACACAGAGAACATCCATTCCTTTTGTAAATGTAAACACCTACATTGAACAGAGGGATCTTTCACTGCTTAGGTAATAAGAAACACCTGCAATGCACAGAGGGTTTATCCATTCCTCAAACAAATGTAAACGCATGCAATGCACAGAGGGATCATCCATTCCTTAGGTAAAGCTAACACCCTGCACTGCACAGAGGAATCATCCATTCCTTAGGTAAGTGTAAACACCTGCATTGAACAGAGGACCTGTCCATTCCTTAGATAATGGTAAGCACCTGCATTGAACAGAGGGATCATCTATTCCTTACGGAAATGTAAACACCTGACTTTCACAGAGGGATCATCCATTCCTTAGGTAAAGGTCAACACCTGCCTGGACCAGAGTGATCATCCATTCGTTATGTAAAGGTAAACTCCTGCATCACACACAGAGAACATCCATTCCTTTTGTAAAGGTAAACACCTGCATTGCCCAGAGGGATCATCCAATCCTTAGGTAAGTTCAACAACCTCATTGAACAGATGTGTCATTCATTCCTTAGATAAAGGTCAACACCTGCTTGTCCATGAGAGATCATCCATTCCTAATGTAAATGTTAATACCTGCATTGAACACAGTAAACATCAGTTCCTTTGGTAAAGGTAAACACTTGTATTGAAGAGAGGGATTTTCCATTCCTTAGGTAATAGTATACACCTGCAACGCACAGAGGGATCATCCATTCCTAAAATAAATATAAACACCTGCAATGCCCAGAGCGATCATCCATTCCTTAGGTAAAGGTCAACACCTGCCTGGCACAGAGGGATCATCCATTCCTTATGTGAAGTTACATACCTGCATTGAATACAGGGTACATCCATGAATTTGGTAAATGTAAACACCTGCATTGAACAGACGGATCTTCCAATCAATAGGTTATAGTAAACACATGTAATGCAAAGAGGGATCAGCCATTCCTTAGGTAAGGCTAAACACCTGCATTGAACAGAGGGATCATCCATTCCTTAGATAATGGTAAACACCTTCATTGAACAGAGTTGTCATATATTCCTTAGGTAAAGGTGAACATACTCATTACACAGAGGGATCATCCATTCCTTAGGTAAAGGTCAACACCTGCATTGTACAGAAGGATCATCTATTCCTTAAGTATAGGACAACACCTGCATTGCACAGAGGGATCTTGCATTCCTTAAGTAATGATCAACACTTGCATTGCACAGAGGGATCATCAATTCCTTAGGTAAAGTTCAAAACCTGCCTGGCCAAGAGGGATCATCCATAACTTATGTAAAGGTAAACACCTGCATTGCACAGAGGGAACATCCATTCCTTAGCTAATAGTAAACACCTGCAATGCACACAGGGATCATAAATTCTGAAGGTAAATGTAAACACCTACCATGCACAGAGGGATTGTCTATTCCTTAGGTAAGGGTATACACCTGCATTGCACCAGGGGATCATTCCTTAGGTAATGGCAAACACCTGCAGTGATCAGGGAGATCATCCATTCCTTAGATTACGGGAAACACCTGCATTGAACAAAGGGATCATCCATTCCTCAGGTAACTGTTAACACCTGCATTGAACAGAGGGATAATCCATTCATAAGATAACGGTAAACACCTTTATGGAACAGAGGAATCATCTATTCCTAATGTAAAGATCAACACCTGCATTGCACAGAGGATAATCCATTCCATAGGTAAAGGTAAACACCTGGATTGTACAGAGGGATCATCCATTCCTTAGATAACGTTAAACACCTGCATTGAACAGATGGATCATCCATCCTTAGGTAATGGTCTACACCTGCATCGCACAGAGGCATCATTCATACGTTAGGTAAAGATCAACAACTGCCTGGCCCAGAGGGATCATCCATTCCTTATGGAAAGGTAAAAACCTGCATTGCACACAGAGAACATCCATTCCTTTTGTAAACGTAAACACCAGCATTAAACAGAGGGATCTTTAATTCCTTACGTAATAGTAAACACCTGAAATGCACAGACGGATCATCCATTCCTTAGGTCAAGCTAAAAACCTGCATTGCACAGAGGGATCATCCATTCCTTAGGTCAAGCTAAAAACCTGCATTGCACAGAGGGATCATCCATTCCTTAGGTAAATGTAAACAGCTACATTGAACAGAGGGATCATGCATTCCTTAGATAAGGTTAAGCACCTGCATTGAACAGAGACATCATCTATTCCTTAGGCAACGATCAACACTTTCATTGCACAGAGGGGTCATATACTTCCATAGGAAAAGGTAAACAGCTGCATTGCACAGAGGGATCATCCATTCCTTAGGTAATTGTAAACACCTGCATTGCACAGAGGGATTATCCATTCTGTAGACAAAGGTAAACACCTGCATTGAACAGAGGTATCATCCATTCCTTAGGTAAACGTCAACACCTACCTGGCCCAGACGGATCATCCATTCCTTATGTAAAGTTAAACACCTGCATTGCACACAGAGAACATCCATTCCGTTCATAAACGTAAACACCTTCATTGAACAGAGGGATATTTCATTGCTTAGGTAACAGTAAACACCTGCAATGCGTAGAGAGATTATCCATTCCTAAGACAAATATAAATGCCTGCAATGCAAAGAGGGATCATCCATTCTATAGGTAAGGGTAAACACCTGCATTGAACAGAGGGATCATCCATTACTTCTAGGGGTAAGCAACTGCATTGACAGAGAGATCATCCATTCCTTAGGTAAATGTAAACACCTGCCTTGCACAGAGGGATCATGTATTCCTTAGGTAAAGGTGAACACCTGCATTGCACAGAGGGATCATCCAATCCTTAGGTAAGTTCAACACCTGCATTGAACAGATGTGTGATTCATTCCTTAGGTAAAGGTCAACACGTGCCTGTCCAATAGGGATCATCCCTTCCTTATGTAAATGTAAACACCTGCATTGCACACATTAAACAACTGTTCCTTTTGTAAAGGTAAACACCTGCATTGAACAGAGGGATCTTCCATTCTTAAGTAATAGTAAACACCTGCAACTTACAGAGGGATCATTCATTCCTAAAGTAAATGTAAACACCTAAAATGCACAAAGCGATCATCCATTCCTTAGGTAAAGGTCAACACCTGCCTGGCCCAGAGGGATCATCCATTCCTTATGTGAAGTTAAACACCTGCAATGAACACAGGGAACATCCATTACTTTGATAAAGGTAAACACCTGCATTGAACAGACTGAACATCCATTCTTTAGGTAAAGGTAAACACCTGCATTGAACAGAGGGATCATCCATTCCATAGGTAAGGTTAAACACCTGCATTGCATAGAGGGATTACTCATTCCATAGGTAACTATAAACAACTTCATTGAACAGAGGGATCATACATTCCTTAGATAATGGTAAACACATGCATTGAACAGAGGTGTCATATATTCCATAGGTAAAGGTTAACATATTCATTGCACAGAGGGATCATCCATTCCTTAGGTAAAGGTCAACACCTGAATTGTACAGAAGGATCATCCATTCCTTAGTTACAGGACAACACCTGCATTGCACAGAGGGATCTTACATTTCTTAAGTAATGATCAACACCTGCATTGCACAGAGGGATCATCCATTCCTTAGGTAAAGGTCAACACCTGCATTGCATAGAGGGATCATCCATTCCTTAGGTAAAGTTCAAAACCTGCCTGGCCCAGAGTGATCATCCATACCTTATGTAAAATTAAACACCTGCATTGCACACAGGAACATCCATTACTTAGGTAATAGTAAACACCTGCAATGCACAGAGGGATCATCCATTCCTAAGACAAATAAAAACATCTGCAATGCACAGACGGATCATCCATCCCTTAAGGTCAAGCTAAAAACCTGCATTGCTCAGAGGGATCATCCATTCATTAGGTAACTGTAAACAGCTGCATTGAACAGAGGGATCATCCATTCCTTAGATAAGGGTAAGCACCTGCATTTAACAGAGATATCATCTATTCCTTAGGCAAAGATCAACACCTGCATTGCACAGAGGGATTATATAATTTCTTAGGTAAAGGTAAACACCTGCATTGCACAGGGGGTCATCCATTCCTTAGTTATTGGTACACACTTGGATTGCACAGAGAGATTATCCATTCCGTAGATAACTGTAAACACAATCATTGAACAGAGGGATCTTCCATTCCTTACATAATGGTCAACACCTGCATTGCACAGAGGGATCATACATTCCTTAGGTAAAGATCAACACCTGCCTGGCCCAGAGGGATCATCCATTCCTTATGTACAGGTAAACACCTGCCTTGCACACAGAGAACATCCATTCCTTTTGTAAAGATGAACCCCTGCATTGAACTTAGGGATCTTTCATTCCTTATGAAATAGTAAACACCTGCAATGCACAGAGGAATCATCCAATCCTTAGGTAAAGCTAAAATCATGCATTGAACAGAGGGATCATCCATTCCTTAGATAAGGGTAAACACCTGCTTTGAACAGAGGGATAATCCATTCCTTAGGTAAATGTTAACACCTGCCATGCACAGAGGATCATCGGTTCCTTAGGTAACTATAAACACCTGCATTGAACAGAGGGATCATCCATTCCTAAGATAACAGTAAACACCTGCATTGAACAGAGGGATCATCTATTCCTTAGGTAAAGATCAAAACCTGCATTGCATAGAGGGATCATCCATTACTAATGTAAATGTAAACACCTTCCTGGCCCAGAGGGATCATCCATTCCATATGTAAAGATAAACACATACATTGCACACAGAGAACATCCATTCCTTTTGAAACGGTAAACAGCTTCATTGAACAGAGGGATCATCCATTCCTAAGATAATGGTAAACACCTTCATTGAACAGAGGGATCATCTATTCCTTAGGTAAAGATCAAGACCTGCATTGCATAGAGGGGTCATCCATTACTAAGGTAAAGGTAAACACCTGCCTGGCCCAGAGGGATCATCCATACCATATGAAAAGATAAACACCTACATTGCACACGGAGAACATCCATTCCTTTTGAAATGGTAAACAGCTTCATTGAACAGAGGGATCATCCATTCCTTAGATAATGGCAAACACCTCAATTGAACAGAGGGATCATCTATTCCTAGGTTAAAAATGAACACCTGCATTGCACAGAGCGATCATCCCAATCCTTAGGTAAAGGTAAACACCTGCATTACGCAGAGGGATCATCCATTCCTTAGGTAAAGGTAAACACCTGCATTGCACAATGGGACCATCCATTCCTTAGGTAACAGTAAACACGTGCATTGAACAGAGGGATAATCTATTACTTAGTTACAGATGAGCACCTGCATTGCACAGATGGATCATCCCAAATCTTAGTTAAAGGTAAACATCTGCATTGCACAGAGGGATCATCCATTCCTTAGGTAAAGGTAAACACTTGCATTGCACAGAGGGATCATCCATTCCTTAGGTGTGAACACCTGATTTGCACAGAGGGATCATCTATTCCTTAGGTAAAGATCAAGAACTGCATTGCATAGAGGGATCATCCATTACTAAGGTATAGTTAAACACCTGCCGGGCCAAGAGGGATCATCCATTCCATATGTAAAGATAAACACCTACATTGCACACAGAGAACATCCGTTCCTTTTGAAACGGTAAACAGCTGCATTGAACAGAGAGATCTTTCAGTACTTAGGTAATAGCAAACACATGCATTGCACAGAGGGGTCATCCATTCATTAGGTACATGTAAACACCTGCATTGCACAGAGGGATCATCAATTCCTTTGGTAACTGTAATCACCTGCATTGAACAGAGGGATCATCTATTCCTAGGTTAAAGATGAACACCTGCATTGCACAGAGCGATCATCCCAATCCTTAGGTAAAGGTAAACACCTGCATTACGCTGAGGGATCATCCATTCCTTAGGTAAAGGTAAACACCTGCATTAGACAATGGGATCATCCATTCCTTAGGTAACGGTAAACACCCGCATTGAACGGAGGGATACTCTATTCCTTAGTTACAGATGAGCACCTGCATTGCACAGAGGGATCATCCATTCCTGAGGTAACTGTAAAGACCTGCATTGAGCAGAGGGATCATCCATTACTTAGATAACGGTAAAGATCTGCATTGCACAGAGGGATCATCCCATTCCTTAGGTAGTGTTATACTCCTGCATTGCACAAAGGGGGCATCCATTCCTTTGGTAAAGCTAAACACCTGCATTGAACAGAGGGATCATCCATTCATTAGGTAATAGTAAACAACAGCAATGCACAGAAAGATCATCCATTCCTAAGGTAAAAGTAAACACCTGAAATTCACACAGGGATCATCCATTCCTTAGGTAAAGGTAAACACCTGCATTGCACAGAGGGATCATCCATTCCATAGGTAAGGGAAAACACCTGCATTGCACAGAAGGACTATCCTTTCCTTAAGTAAAGGTAGAAACCTGGGGTAAACAGAGGGATCATCCTTCATTAGGTAAAGGTAAACACCTGCGTTGAAAACAAATATCATCTATTCCTTATGTAAAGGCAAACAACTGCATTGAACAGATGGATCATCCATTAGTTACATAACTGTAAACACCTGCATTGAACAGAGGCATCATCTGTTCCTTAGTTAAATATCAACACCGGTATTGCACAGAGGGTTCATCCCATTCCTTAGGTAAAGTTAAACACCTACATTGCACAGTGGAACCATCCATTCCTTAGGTAAAGATAAACACATGCATTGCACACAGGGATAATCCATACCTTAGTTATCAGTAAACACCTGCATTGAAAAGATGGCTCATCTATTCCTTAGGTAAAAGTAAACACCTGCATTGAAATGAGGAAACAATCATTCCTTAGGTAACTGCAAACAGCTGCATTGAACAGAGGGATCATCCATTCCTTAGGTAAAGATAAACACCTGCATTGCACAGAGGGATCATCCATTCCTTAGGTAACTTTAAACACTTGCATTGAACAGAAGGGTCATCCATTCCTTAGATGACACTAAACACCTGCATTGAAAAGAGGGCTCATCTACTCCTTAGGTAAAGATCAACACCTGCATTGCACAGAGGGATCAAATCATTCCTTAGGTAAAGATAAACAGCTGCATTGCACAGAAGGATCATCCAATCACTAGGTAACTGTAAACACCTGCAATGCAAAGAGGGTCATCCATTCCTTAGATTTCAGACTACACCTGCATTGAAAAGAGGTCTCACCTATTCCTTAGGTAAAGATCAACACCTGCATTGCACAGAGGGATCATCAATTCCTTAGCTAAAGGTAAACACCTGCATTGCACAGAGGGATCATCCATTCCTTAGGCAAAGGTAAACACCTGCATTGCACAGACAATCATCCATTCCTTAGGTAACTGTAAACACCTGCATTGAAAAGAGGGGTCATCCATTCCTTATATGTTAGTAAACATGTAAATTGAAAAGAGGGCTCATCTATTCCTTAGTTAAAGATGAACACCTGCCTTGTACAGAGGGATCATCCATAACTTAGGTAAAGGTAAACACCTGCATTGCATAGAGGCATCATCCATTCCTGAGGTAATTGTAAACACCTGCATTGCACAGAGGCATAATCCCATTCCTTATGTAAAGGTAAACACCTGCATTGCACACAGTGAACATCCATTCCTTTTGTAAAGGTAAACACCTGCATTAAACTGAGGGATTATTCATTCCTTAGGTAAAGATCAACACCTGCATTGCACAGAGGGATCATCCCATTCCTTAGGTGAAGATAATCACCTGCATTGCACAGAGGTATCATCCATTCCTTAGGCAAAGATAAACACTTGCATTGCACAGAGGTATCATCCATTACTTAGGTATCAGTAAACACCTGTATTGAACAGAGGGATCAACCATTACTTTGATAACAGTAAACATCTGCATTGCACAGAGGGATCATCCCATTTTTAGGTAAATGTATACACCTGCATTGCATAAGGGAATATCCATTCCTTTGTTAAAGGTAAACACCTCCATTAAACAGAGGGATCTTCCATTCATTAGGTAATAGTAAACACCAGCAATGCGCAGAAGGATCATCCATTCCTAAGGTAAATGTAAACACCTGTAATTCACACAGGGCTCATCCATTCCTTAGGTAAAGGTAAACACGTGCAATGCAGACAGGGATCATCCATTCCGTAGGTAAGCATAAACACCTGCATTGCACAGAGAGATTATCCATTCCTTAAGTAAAGGTAGAAGCCTGGGTTGAACAGAGGTATCATCCTTCTTTAGGTAAAAGTAAACATCGGCGTTGAACAGAATTATCATCCATTCCTTATGTAAAGGTAAACACCTGCATTGAACACAGGGATCATCCATTCCTTAGATAATGGTTAACACCTGCATTGAAAAGAGTGATCATCTATTCCTTAGTTAAATATCAACACCTGCAGTGCACAGAGGGATTATCCCATTACTTGTTTAAAGGTAAACACCTGCATTGCAAGAGGGATCATCCATTCCTTAGGTAAAGATAAACACGTGCATTGCACAGAGGGATCATCCATTCCTTAGGTATCAGTAAACACCTGCATTGAAAATAGGGCTCATCTATTCCTTAGGTAAAAGTAAACACCTGCATTGAAAAGTCAGATCATCCACTCCTTGTTAACTGTAAACCTCTGCCTTGGACAGAGGGATCATCCATTCTTTAGATAACAATAAACACCTGCGTTGAACAGAGGGCTCATCTATTCCTTAGGTAAAGATCAACACTTGCATTGAACAGAGGGATCATCCATTCTTTAGGTAACTGGAATCACCTGCATTGAACAGAGGGGTAATCCATTCCTTACATGTCAGTAAACACTTGTATTGAAAAGAGGGCTCATCTATTCCTTAGTTAAAGATGAACACCTGCATTGCACAGAGGGATCATCCATTCCTTAGGTAAGTGTAAACACCTGAATGAACTAGAGGGGTCATCTATTCCTTAGGTAAAGATCAACACCTGCATTGAACAGAGGGATTATCCATTCCTTAGGTAAAGATAAACACCTTCATTGCACAGAGGGATTATCCATTCCTTTGGTAATGGTCAACACCTGCATTGCACAGAGGGAACATCCATTCCTTATCTATAGGACAACACCTGACTAGCCCAGAGGGATCATCCATTCCTTATGTAAAGGTAAATACCTGCATCGCACACAGAGAACATCCATGTGTGTCCAATTCAGGTGTTTACCTTTATATAAGGAATGAATTATCCCTCTGGGCCAGGCAGGTGTTGACATTTACCTAAGGAATGGATCATCCCTCTGTGCAATGCAAGTGTTGTAATATAGATAAGGAATGGATGATCCCTCTGTGTAAAGGTAAACGCCTTCATTGAACAGAGGGATGTTTCATTCCTTAGGTAATAGGAAACACCTGCAATGTACAGAGGGATTATCCATTCCTTAAACAAATTTAAACGCCTGCAATGCACAGAGGGATAATCCATTCCTTAGGTAAAGGTAAACACCTGCATTGAACAGAGGGATCTTCCATTCCATAGGTAATATTTAACACCTGTAACGCACAGAGGGATCATCCATTCCTTAGGTAAGGGTAAACACTTCCATTGCACAGAGGATCATCCATTCCTTAGGTAAAAGTAAACACCTGCATTGAAATGTGGGAACATTCATTCCTTAGGTAACTGTAAACATCTGCATTGAACACAGGGATCATCCATTCCTTATGGAACAGTAAACACCTGCATTACACAGAGGGGATCATCCATTCATTAGCTAATGGTAAACACGTGCAGTGATCAGAGGGATGATCCATTCCTTAGATAATGGTAAACAACTGCATTGAAAAGAGGGATCATCTATTCCTTAGGTAAAGATCAACACCTGTATTGCAGAGAGGGATCAGCCATTACTTAGGTAAAGATAAACACCTGCATTGCACAGAAGGATCATACGTTCCTTAGGTAATGGTTAACACCTGGTTGCACAAAGGGATCATCCATTCCTCAGATAACGGTACGCACCTGCTTTGAAGAGAGGGATCACCCATTCCTTAGGTAATGGTCAACACCTGCATTGCACAGAGGGATCATCCATTCCTTAGGTAAAGGTAAACACCTGCATCGCACACAGAGAACATCCATTCCTTTTGTAAAGGTAAACACCTGCATTGAATAAAGGGATCTTTCATTCCTTAGGTAATAGTAAACACCTGCAATGCACAGACAGAGTATCCATTCCTCAAACAAATATAAAATGCTGCAATGCACAGAGGGATCATCCATTCCTCAGGCAACTATAAAAGCCTTCAATGCACAGAGGGATCATCCATTCCTTAGGAAAAGCTAAAAACCTGCAAAGCACAGAGTGATCATCCATTCCTTAGGTAAGTGTAAATACCTGCATTGCACAGACGGATCATCCATTCCTTAGGTAAGTGTAAACACCTGCATTGAACAGAGGAATCTTCCATTCCTTAGATAACAGTAATCACCTGCATTGAACAGAGGGATCATCCATTCCTTAGGGAAATGTAAACGCCTGATTTGCACAGAGGGATCCTCTATTCCCTAGGTAAAGGTGAACACCTGTATTGCCCAGAGGGATCCTACAATCCTTAGTTAAGTTCAACAAACACATTGAACAGATGTGTCATTCATTCCTTAGATAAATGTCAACACCTGCGTGTCCATGAGGGATCATCCCTTACTAATGTAAATGTAAACACCTGCATTGCACACAGTAAACATCAGTTCCTTTGGTAAAGGTAAACAACTGCATTGAAGAGAGGGATTTTCGATTCCTTAGGTAATAGTATACACCTGCAACGCACAGAGGGATTATCCATTCCTAAAGTAAATGTACACACCTGCAATGCCCAGAGCGATCATCCATTCCTTAGGTAAAAGTCTACACCTGCCTGGCGCAGAGGGGTCATCCATTCCTTATGTGAAGTTAAACTCCTGCATTGAACACAGGGAACATCCATTACTTTGGTAAAGGTAAACACCTGTATTGAACAGTCGGATCATCCATTCCTTAGGTAAAGGTAAACACCTGCATTGAACAGAGGGATCTTCAAATCCATAGGTAATAGTAAACACATGCAATGCACAGAAGGATCATCCATTCCTTAGGTAAGTGTAAACACCTGCATTGTACAGATGGATCATCCATTCCTTAGTATAGGACAACACCTGCATTGCACAGAGGGATCTTACATGCCTTAAGTAATGATCAACACCTGCATTGAACAGAAGGATCATCCATTCCTTAGGTAAAGGTCCACACCTACCTTGCACAGAGGGATCATCCATTCCTTAGGTACGAGGTGAACACCTGCATTGCACAGAGGGATCTTCAATTCCTTAGGTAAAGATCAACACCTGCCTTGAACAGAGTGATCATCAATTCCTTAGGTAAAGGTCAACACCTGACTGGCAAAGAAGGATCATCCATACCTTATGTAAAGGTAAACACATGCATAGCACAGAGGGATCATCCATTCCTTTAGTAACTGTAAATATTCCTTCATTGAACAGAGGATCATCCATTCCTTAGATAATGGTAAACACCTGCATAGAACAGAGGGATCATCCATTCCTAGGTAAAGATGAACATATTCATTCCTTAGGTAAAGGTAACACCTGAGGGTTCATCCATTCCTTAGGTAAAGGTCAACACCTGCCTTGTACAGATTCCTTTAGTAAGGGATCATCCATTCCTTAGGTTAAAGGATAACACCTGCATTACACAGAGGGAATCATACATTCTTTAAGTAATGATCAACACCTGCATTGAACAGAGGGATCATCCATTCCTTAGATAAGGTCAACACCTGCATTGAAAAGAGGGCTCAACCATTTCTTAGGTAAAGGACAACACCTGCATTGCACAGAGGGAACATCCCATTCCTTAGGTAAAGGTCAACACCTGCCTGGACCATTCCTTAGGGATCATCCATACCATTATGAAAAGGTAAACACCTGCATTGAACAGAGGGCTCATCCATTCTTTAGGTAATAGTAAACACCTGCAATGCACAGAGGGATCATAAATTCTGACAGGTAAATGTAAACACCTGCAATGCACAGAGGAATCATCTATTCCTTAGGTAAGGTTAAACACCTGCATTGCACAGAGGGATCAATTCATTAGGTAATAGTAAACACCTGCAGTGAACAGATCCATTCTTTAGATAACAGGAAACACCTGCATTGAACAGAGGGATCATCTATTCCTTAGGTAATAGTCAACACCTGCATTGAACAGAGGGGATCATCCATTCCTTTGGTAAAGGTCAACACCTGCCTGCCCAGAGGGATCATCCATTCCTTAGGTAACGGTCAACACCTGCATTGCACAGAGGGATCATCCATTCCTTAGATAACGTTAAACACCTGACTGGCAAGAGGGATCATCCATTCCTTATGTAAAGGTAAAAACCTGCATTGCACACAGAGAACATCCATTCCTTAGGTAAAGGTAAACACCTGGTTATAACAGAATTATCATCCATTAGGTAAAGGTAAAACACCTTACCATGCAATGGATCATCCATTCCAATGTAAGTGTTGTAACACCTGCATTGCATGTAATGGATGATCCATTCCTTAGGTAAAGGTAAATGCCTGCATTGAACAGAGGGATCTTCCATTCCTTAGGTAATGGTAAACACCTGCAATGCACAGAGGGATTATCCATTCCTTAAACAAATGTAAACACCTGCAATTTAACAGAGGGATAATCCATTCCTTAGGTAAAGGTAAACACCTGCATTGAACAGAGGGATCATCCATTCCATAGGTAATATTTAAAAACCTGTATTGCACAGAGGGATCATCCATTCCTTAGGTAAAGGGTAAACACCTGCATTGCACAGAGGAATCATCCATTCCTTAGGTAACTTTAAACACCTTCATTGATCAGAGGGATCATCCATTCCTTAGATAAATGTAAACACCAGCATTGAACAGAGGATCATCCATTCCTTAGGTAAAGGTAAACATACTGCATTGCACAGAGATGGATCATCCATTCCTTAGGTAAACGTAAACACCTGCATTGAACAGAGGGATCATCCATTCCTTAGACAAAGATCAACACCTGCATTGCACAGAAGGATCATCCATTCCTTAGGTAAAGGTAAACACCTGCATTGAACAGAGGGATCATCCATTCCTTATATAAAGGTAAACACCTGCATTGCACAGAGGGATCATCCATTCCTTAGGTAAAGATGAACACCTGCAATGCACAGTGGGGTCATCAATTCCTTAGGTAAAGGTAAAGACCTGCATTGCACAGAGGATCATCCATTCCTTAGGTAAATGTAAACACCTGCATTGCACAGAGGGATTATCCATTCCTTAAGTAAAGGTAAACACCTGCAATGAACAGATGGATCATCCATTCCTTAGGTAAAGGTAAACACCTGCATTGAACAGAGGGATCATCCATTCCTTAGGTAAAGTAAACACCTGCATTGCAAAGAAGGATCATCCATTCCTTAAACAAATGTAAACACCTGCATTGCACAGAGGATCATCCATTCCTTAGGTAATTGTAAACACCTGCATTGAACAGAGGGATCATCCATTCCTTAGGTAATGGTAAAAACCTGCATTGAACAGAGTTGTCATCCCTTCCTTAGGTAAAGGTAAACACCTGCATTGCACAGAGGATCATCCATTCCTTTTGGTAAAGGTTAACACCTGCATTTCACAGAAGGATCTTCCATTCCTTAATTAATAGATCAAACACCTGCATTGAACAGAGGGATCATCCATTCCTTAAGTAAATGTAAACACCTGCATTGCACAGAGGGATCATCCATTCCTTAGGTAAAGGTAAACACCTGCATTGCACAGAGGATCATCCATTCCTTAGGTAAAGGTAAACACCTGCATTGCACAGAGGGATCATCCATTACTTTAAGTAAAGGTAAACACCTTGCATTGCACAGAGGGAACATCCATTCCTTAGGTAAAGGTAAACACCTGCAATGCACAGAGGGATCATCCATTCCATAAAGTAAAGTAAACACCTGCAATGCACAGAGGGATCATCCATTCCTTAGGTAAATGTAAACACCTGCATTGCACAGAGGGATCATCCATTCCTTAGGTAAAGGAAAACACCTGCATTGAACAGAGGGATCATCCATTCCTTAGGTAATGGTAAACACCTGCATTGAACAGAGGGATCATCCATTTCTTAGGTAAAGGTTTACACCTGCATTGCACAGAGGGATCATCCATTCCTTAGGTAAAGGTAAACACCTGCATTGATCAGAGAGATCATCCATTCCTTAGATAACTGTAAACACCTGCATTGAACAGAGGGATCATCCATTCCTTAGGTAACTGTAAACACCTGCATTGAACAGAGGATCATCTATTCCTTAGATAAATTAAACACCTGCATGAAACAGAGGGATCATCCATTCCTTAGGTAAAAATAAACACCTGCATTGCACAGAGGATCATCCATTCTTTAGGTAATGGTAAACACCTGCATTGCACAGAGGGATCATCCATTCCTTAGGTAAATGTAAACACCTGCATTGCACAGAGGGATCATCCATTCCTTATGTAAAACAAAACACCTGCATTGCAGACAGAGATCATCCATTCCTTTTGTAACTGTAAACACTTGCATTGAACAGAGGGATCATCCATTCTTTAGGTAACAGTAAACACCTGCATTGAACAGAGGGATCATCCATTCCTTAGGTAAAGATAAACACCTGCATTGAACAGAGGGATCATCCATTCCTTAGGTAACTGTAAACACCTGCATTGCACAGAGGGATCATCCATTCCTTAGATAATGATAAACACCTGGTTGCACAGAGGGCTCATCCATTCCTTAGGTAAAGATCAACACCTGCATTGCACAGAGGGATCATCCATTCCTTAGGTAATTGTAAACACCTGCATTGAACAGAGGGATCATCTATTCCTTAGGTAAAGGTCAACACCTGCATTGAACAGAGGGATCATCCATTCCTTAGGTAAAGATAAACACCTGCATTGCACAGAGGGATCATCCATTCCTTAGGTAATGGTCAACACCTGCATTGCACAGAGGGAACATCCATTCCTTAGGTAATGGTAAACACCTGCATTGCACAGAGGGATCATCCATTCCTTAGATAAAGGTAAACACCTGCATTGAACAGAGGGATCATCCATTCCTTAGGTAAAGTCAACAAATCATCATCCATTCCTTATGTAAAGGTAACACCTGCATCTACAAGAGAATATCCATTCATTTTTTAAAGGTAAACACCTGCCTTGAACAGAGGATCTTCCATTCTTAGACAATAATAAACACCTGCAATGATTAGAGGATCATCCATTCCTCAAACAAATATAAACACCTGCATTGAACAGAGGGATCATCCATTCCTTAGGTAAAGGTAAACACCTGCATTGAACAGAGGGATCATCCATTCCATTAAACAATAGTAAACACCTGCAATGCACAGAGGGATCATCCATTCCTTAGGTAAAGGTAAACACCTTCATTGAACAGAGGGGATCATCCATTCCATTGAACACCTGCAATGCACAGAGGGATCATCCATTCCTAAGGTAATGGTAAACACCTGAATTGCACAGAGGGATCATCCATTCCTTAGGTAAAGATAAACACCTGCATTGCTCAGAGAATCATCCATTCCTTAGGTAACTGTAAACACCTGCATTGAACAGAGGGATCATCCATTCCTTAGGGAACAGTAAACACCTGCATTGAACAGAAGGATCATCCATTCCTTAGGTAAAGGTAAACACCTGCATTGAACAGAGGATCATCCATTCCTTAGATAATGGTAAACACCTGCATTGAACAGAGGGATCATCCATTCCTTAGGTAAAGATCAACACCTGCATTGCACAGAGGGATCATCCATTCCTTAGGTAAAGATAAACACCTGCATTGCAAACAGAGGATCATCATAGGCATTCCATTCTTAGGTAATGGTCAACACCTGCATTGCACAGAGGGATCATCCATTCCTCAGATAATAGTAAACACCTGCATTGCACAGAGGGATCATCCATTCCTTAGGTAATGGTAAACACCTGCATTGCACAGAGGATCATCCATTCCTTAGGTAAAGGTAAACACCTGCATTGCACAGAGAATCATCCATTCCTTTGGTAAAGGTAAACACCTGCATTGAACAGAGGGATCATCCATTCCTTAGGTAATAGTTAAACACCTGCATTGCACAGAGGATCATCCATTCCTCAAACAAATATAAACACCTGCATTGCACAGAGGGATCATCCATTCCTTAGGTAACTATAAACACCTGCATTGCACAGAGGATCATCCATTCCTTAGGTAAAGGTAAACACCTGCATTGCACAGAGTGATCATCCATTCCTTAGGTAAGGTAAACACCTGCATTGCACAGAGGGATCATCCATTCCTTAGGTAAAGGGTAAACACCTGCATTGAACAGAGGAATCATCCATTCCTTAGGTAAAAGTCCAACACCTGCATTGAACAGAGGATCATCCATTCCTTAGGTAAATGTAAACACCTGCATTGCACAGAGGGATCATCTATTCCTTAGGTAAAGGTGAACACCTGCATTGAACAGAGGGATCTTCAATCCTTAGTTAAAGTTCAACACCTGCATTGAACAGATGGATCATCCATTCCTTAGGTAAATGTAAACACCTGCATGTGCACAGAGGGATCATCCATTCCTTAGGTAAATGTAAACACCTGCATTGCACACAGTAAACATCCATTCCTTTGGTAACTGTAAACACCTGCATTGAACAGAGGGATCATCCATTCCTTAGATAATAGTAAACACCTGCAACGAACAGAGGGATTATCCATTCCTTAAGTAAATGTAAACACCTGCAATGCCCAGAGCGATCATCCATTCCTTAGGTAAAGTCTACACCTGCATTAACAGAGGGATCATCCATTCCTTAGGTAAAGTTAAACTCCTGCATTGAACAGAGGGAACATCCATTACTTTGGTAAAGGTAAACACCTGCATTGAACAGAGGGATCATCCATTCCTTAGGTAAAGGTAAACACCTGCATTGAACAGAGGGATCTTCAAATCCATAGGTAATAGTAAACACATGCAATGCACAGAAGGATCATCCATTCCTTAGGTAAGTGTAAACACCTGCATTGTACAGATGGATCATCCATTCCTTAGTATAGGACAACACCTGCATTGCACAGAGGGATCTTACATGCCTTAAGTAATGATCAACACCTGCATTGAACAGAAGGATCATCCATTCCTTAGGTAAAGGTCCACACCTACCTTGCACAGAGGGATCATCCATTCCTTAGGTACGAGGTGAACACCTGCATTGCACAGAGGGATCTTCAATTCCTTAGGTAAAGATCAACACCTGCCTTGAACAGAGTGATCATCAATTCCTTAGGTAAAGGTCAACACCTGACTGGCAAAGAAGGATCATCCATACCTTATGTAAAGGTAAACACATGCATAGCACACAGGGATCATCCATTCCTTTAGTAACTGTAAATACCTTCATTGAACAGAGGGATCATACATTCCTTAGATAATGGTAAACACCTGCATAGAACAGAGGTGTCATATATTCCTTAGGTAAAGATGAACATATTCATTGCACAGAGGGTTCATCCATTCCTTAGGTAAAGGTCAACACCTGCCTTGTACAGAAGGATCATCCATTCCTTAGTTATAGGATAACACCTGCATTACACAGAGGCAATTTACATTCTTTAAGTAATGATCAACACCTGCACTGAACAGAGAGATCATCCATTCCTTAGGTAAGGTCAACACCTGCATTGCATAGAGGGCTCAACCATTTCTTAGGTATAGGACAACACCTGCATAGCACAGAGGGAACATATGTTCCTTAGGTAAAGTTCAAAGCGGCCTGGACCATAGGGATCATCCATACCTTATGAAAAGGTAAACACCTGCATTGCACACAGATAACATCCATTCCTTAGGTAATAGTAAACACCTTCAATGCACAGAGGGATCATAAATTCTGAAGGTAAATGTAAACACCTATGATGCACAGAGGAATCATCTATTCCTTAGGTAAGGTTATACACCTGCATTGCACCGGGGGATCAATCCGTAGGTAATAGTAAACACCTGCAGTGAACAGATCCATTCTTTAGATAACAGGAAACACCTGCTTTGAAGAGAGTGATCATACATTCCTTAGGTCACTGTAAACACCTGCATTGAACAGATAACGGTAAACACCTTACTGGAACAGAGGGATCATCTATACCATAGCTAACGATCAACACATGCATTGCACTGAGGGATCATCCATTCCTTAGATAACGTTAAACACCTGCATTGAACAGACGGATCATCCTTTCCTAAGGTAAAGATCAACACCTGACTGGCAAAGGGGGATCATCCATACCTTATGTAAAGGTAAACACCTGCATTGCACACAGGGAATATCCATTACTTGGGTAATAGTGAACACCTGCAATACACAGATGGATCATCAATTCCGAAGGTAAATGTAAACACCTACCATGCACAGAGGAATCATCTATTCATTTGGTAAGTGTATACACCTGCATTGCAGCGGGGGATTATCCATTCCTTAAGTAAAGGTAGAAAACTGGTTTTAAGAGAGGGATGATCCATCTTTAGGTAAAGGTAGACCCCTGCGTTGAACAGAGGGATCATCCATTCCATAGGTAAAGGGAAACACCTGCATGGCGCAGAGGGATCATCTATTCCTTAGGTAAAGGTCAACACCTGCCTGGCCCAGAGGGATCATCCATTCCTCATGTAAAGGTAAAAAACACCATTGCACACAGAGAACATACATTCATTTTGTAAATGTAAACACCAGCATTCAACAGAAGGATCTTTAATTCCTTTAATTCCAGAGTAATCATCCATTTCTAAGACAAATATAAACACCTGCAATGCACAGACGGATCATCCCTTCCTTAGATCAAGCTAAATACCTGCATTGCACAGAAGGATCATCCATTCCTTAGGTAACTGTAAACAACTGCATTGAACAGAGGGATATCCATTCCTTATATAGGGGTAAGTACCTGCATTGAACAGTGACATCATCTATTCCTTAGACAAAGATCAACACCAGCATTGCACAGAGGTATCATATAATTCCTTAGGTAAAGGTAAAGATCTGCATTGCACAGAGGGACCATCCATTCCTTGGGTAAAGGTCAACACCTGCCTGGCACAGAGGGATTATCCATTCCTTATGTAAAGGTAAACACCTGCATCGCACACACACAACATCCATTATGTTTGTAAAGGTAAACACCTGCATTGAACAGAGGGATCTTTCATCCCTTAGGTAATAGTAAACACCTGCAATGCACATTGGGATTATCCATTCCTAAAACAAATATAAACTACTGCAATGCACAGAGGGATCATCCATTCCTTAGGTAAAGCTAAAATCCTGCATTGAACAGAGGGATCATCCATTCCTTAGGTAAATGTAAACACCTGCCATGCAAAGAGTAATCATCTGTTCCTTAAGTAAAGGTAAACACCTGCATTACACAGAGGGATCATCCAATCCTTAGGTAAGTTCAACACCTGCATAGAACAGATGTGTCATTCATTCCTTAGGTAGAGGTCAACACCTGCCTGTCCAAGAGGGATCATCCCTTCCTTATGTAAATGTAAACACTTGCATTGCACAGAGTAAACACCAGTTCCTTTGGTAAAGGTAAACACTTGCATTGAACAAAGGGATCTTCCATTCCTTAGGTAATAGTAAACACCTGAAACTCACAGAGGGATCATCAATTCCTAAAGTAAATGTGAACACCTGAAATGCACAGAGCGATCACCCATTGCTTAGGGAAAGGGCAACACCTGCCTGGCCCAGAAGGATCATCCATTCCTTATGTGAAGTTAAAGACCTGCATTGAACACAGGGAACATCCATTACTTTGGTAAAGGTAAACACATTGCATTGAACAGACGGATCATCCATTCCTTAGGTAAAGGTAAACACCTGCATTGAACAGAGTGATATTCCATTCCATAGTTAATAGTAAAGACCTGTAATGCACAGAGGGATCATCCATTCCTTAAGGAATGATCAACACCTGCATTGCACAGAGGAATCATCCATTCCTTAGGGGTAGGACATCACCTGCATTGCACAGAGGAATCATCCATTCCTAAAGTAAAGATCAAGACCTGCATTGAACAGAGTGATCATCCTTTCCTTAGGTAAAGGTCAACACCTGATTGGCAAAGAGGGATCATCCATACCTTATGAAAAGGTAAACACCTGCATTGCACACAGGGAACATCCATTCCCTAGGTAATAGTAAACACCTGCAATACACAGAGGGATCATGAATTCTGAAGGTAAATGTAAACACCTACCATGCACAGAGGGATCGTCTATTCCTTAGGTAAGTTTATACACCTGCACTGCACCGGAGGATTATCCATTCCTTAAGTAAATGTAGAAACCTGCTTAGAAGAAAGGGATCATCCATCTTTAGGTAAAGGTAGACACCTGCCTTCAACAGAGGGATCATCCATTCCTTAGGTAACATTAAACACCTGCATTGCACAGAGGGATCAACCATTCCTTCGGTATTGGTAAACACCTGCAGTGATCAGAGAGATCATCCATTCCTTAGATAATGTAAAACACTTGCATTGAACAGAGGGTTCATCCATTCCTTAGGTAAAGGGAAACACCTGCATGGCACAGAGGGATAATCCATTCCTTAGCTTATGGTAAACACCTGGATTGTAAAGTTGGATCATGCATTCCTTAGGTAACTGTAAACCTCTCTATTTAACAGAGCGATCATCCATTCTTTAGATAACGGAAACACCTGAATTGCCAGAGGGCTCCTCTTTTCCTTAGGTAAAGATCAACACCTGCATTGCACAGAGGGTTCATCCATTCCTTATGTAATGGTAAACACCTGCATTGAGCAGAGGGATCATCTACTCCTTAGATAACAGTAAACACATGCGTTGAACAGAGGGATCATCTATTCCTTAGGTAAGGATCAACACTTGCATTGCACAGAGGGATCATCCATTCCTAAGACAAATATAAACACCTGCAATGCCCAGAGGCATCATCGATTCCTTAGGGAAAGGTAAAAACTTGCATTGCACAGATGGATCATCCATTCCTTAGGTAACTGTAAACACCTGCATTAAACAGAGGGATCATCCATTCCTTATATAAGGGTAAGCACTTGCATTGAACAGAGGGATCATCTATTCCTTAGGTAATGATCAACACCTGAATTGAACAGAGGGATCATCGAATCCTTAAGTAAAGTTCAACATCTGCAATGCACAGAAGGTCATCCATTCCTTAGGAAAAGGACAACGCCTGCATTGCACAGAGGGATCTTCCATTCATAAGGTAAATATAAACACCTCCATTACACAGAAGAATCATCCTTTCCTTAGGTAAAGGTAAACACTAGCATTTTACATAGGCATCTTCCATTCCTTAGGTAATAACAAACAACTGCACTGAACAGACGGACCATCCATTCCTTAGATAACAGTAAACACCTGCATTGAACATAGGTATCATCAATTGCTAAGATAACAGAAAACACCTGCATTGAACAGAGGGATAATCTCTTACTTAGGTAACTGTCAACACATGCATTGAAAAGAGGGTCATCCATTCCAAAGATAACCGAAAACACCGGCATTGAACAGAGGCATCATCTGTTCCTCAGGTAAAGCTCAACACCTGCATTGCACAGAGGGATCATCCATTTCTTAGGTAAAGGTGAACACCTGACTGGCCCAGAGGGAACATCCATAACTTGTGTATAGGTAAAAACCTGCATTTCACACAGGGAGCATCCATTACTTAGGTAATAGTAAACATCTGTAATGCACAGAGGGATCATCCAATCCTAAGGTAAGTGTAAACACCTACAAAGCACAGAGGGATCATCTATTCCTTAGGTAAGGGTATACACGTGCATTGCACAGGGGGATCATCCATTCCTTAAGTAAAGGTAGAAACCTGCGTTGAACAGAGGGATCATCCATTCCTTACGGAACAGTAAATACCTGCATTGCACAGAGGGATCATCCATTCCTTAGGTAATGGTAAACACGTGCAATGATCAGAGGGATAATCCATTCCTTAGATAACGGTAAATGCCTGCATTGAACAGAGGGATCATCCAATGCTAAGGTAAAGGACAACACCTGCCTGGCCCAGAGGGATCATAAATTCCTTAGGTAAAGGTAAAAACCTGCATTGCACACAGGGAACATCCATTCCTTTTGTAAACGTAATCACCTGCAATGAACAGAGGGATCTTTCATTCCTTAGGTAATAATAAATGCCTGCAGTGCACAGAGTGATCATCCATTCCTTAGGTAAAGGTAAACACCAGCATTGAACAGAGGGATCTTCCATTCTATAGGTAATAATAAACAACTGCCATGCACAGAGGGATCATCCATTCCTTAGGTAAGTGGAAACACCTTCATGGCACAGAGGGATCATTTATTCATTAGGTAACTGTAAACACATTCATTGAACAGAGGGATCATACACTCCTTAGATAATGGTAAACACCTGCAGTGATCAGAGAGATTATCCATTCCTTAGATATCGGGAAACACCTGAATTGAACAGAGGGATCATCCATTCCTTAGGTAAAGGTAAACACCTGCATGGCACAGAGGGATCATCCATTCCTTAGGTAATGGCAAACTTCTGGATTGCACAGAGGAATCATCCATTCCTTAGATAACGTTAAGCAGCTGCATTGAACAGATTGATCATCCATTCCTTAGGTAATTGTCAACACCTGCACTACACAAATGGATCATCCATTCCTTAGATAATATCAACACCTGCCTGGCCCAGAGGGATCATCCATTCCTTATGTAAAGGTAAAAACCTGCATCACACACAGAGTACATCCATTCCTTTAGTAAAGGTAAACTCCTGCATTGAACAGAGGGGTCTTTCATTCCTTAGGTAATAGTAAATACCTGCAATGCACAGAGGGATCATCCATTCCTAAGACAAATATAAACACCTGCAATGCACAGACGGATCATCCATTCCTTAGGTCAAGCTAAAAACCTGCCTTGCACAGAGGGATCATCCATTACTTAGGTATCTGTAAACAGCTGCCATGAAGAGAGTGATGATCCATTCCTTAGATAAGGGTAAGCAACTGCATTGAACAGTGACATCATCTATTACTTAGGCAAAGATCAACACCTGTATTGCACAGAGGGATCATATAATTCCTTAGGTAAAGGTAAACACCTGCATTGCACAGAGGGATCATCCATTCCTTAGGTAATGGGAAACACCTGGATTGCACAGAGGTATCATCCATTCAGTAGATAACGGTTAACACAAGCATTGAACAGAGGGATCATCCATTGCTTAGGTAATGGACAACACTGCCCGGAAGAGAGGGATCATTCATTCCTTATGTAAGGTTAACACCTGCATTGCACACAGAGAACATCCATTCCTTTTGTAAAGATAAACACCCACATTGAACAGAGGGATCTTTCATCCCTTAGGTAATAGTAAATACCTGCAATGCGCAGAAGGATTATCCATTCCTAAGACAAATATAAACGCCTGAAATGCACTGTGGGATCATCCATTCCTTAGGTAAAGCTAAAAACCTGCATTGAACAGAGGGATCATCCATTCCTTAGATAAGGGTAAACACCTGCATTGAACAGAGAGATCATCCATTCCTTACATAAATGTAAACACCTGCCATGAAAAGAGGGATCATCTTTAACTTAGGTAAAGGTGAACACCTGCATTGCACAGAGGGTTCATCCAATCCTTAGGTAAGTTCAACACCTGAATTGAACAGATGTGACATTCATTCCTTAGGAAGAGGTCAACACCTGCCTGTCCAAGAGGGATCATCCCTTCCTTATGCAAATGTAAAAACGTGCATTGTACACAGTAAACACCAGTTCCCTTGGTGAAGGAAAACACCTGCATTGAACAGAGGGATCTTCCATTCCTTAGGTAATAGTAAACACCTACAACTCACAGAGGGATCATCCATTCCTAAAGTAAGTGTAAACACCTCCAATGCACAGAGCATTCACCCATTCCTTAGGTAAAGGTCAACACCTGCCTGGCCCAGAGGGATCATCCATTCTTTATGTGAAGTTAAACACCTGCATAGAACACAGGGAACATCCATTACTTTGGTAAAGTTGAACACATTGCATTGAACAGACGGATCATCCATTCCTGATGTGAAGGTAAACACCTGCATTGCACAAAGGGATCATCCATTCCTTAGGTAACTGTAAACACCTTCATTAAACGCAAGGATCATCCTTTCCTTAGGTAAGTATAAACAGCTGCATTGAACAGAGGCATCATCCATTGCTAAGTTAATGGTAAACATCTGCATTGAACAGAGGGATCATCTATTACTTAGGTAAATATCAACACCTGGATTGCATAGAGGGAACATCCATTCCTTAGATAAACTTAAACACCTGCATGGCACAGAGGGATCATCCATTCCTTAGGTAATGGTAAACACTTGGATTGCACAGAGGGATCATCCAATATTCAGATAACTGTAAACACCTGCAATGCACAGAGGGATCATCCATTCCTTAGGTAATTGTCAGCACCTGCATTGCACAGAAGGATTATCCATATCTTATTTATAGGTAAACACCTACATTGCATACAGAGAACATACATTCCTTTTGTAAATGTAAACACCTACATTGCACACAGAAAACCTCCATTCCTTTTGTAAAGGTAAACACCTGCATTGAACAGAGGGATCTATCACTGCTGAGATAATAGTGAACGCCTGCACTGCACAGAGGGATCATCCATTCCTAAGACAAATATAAACACTTGCAATGCACATAGGCATCATCCATTACTTAGGGAAAGCTAAAAACCTGCATTGCCCAGAGGGATCATCCATTCCTTAGGTAATTGTAAACACCTGCATTGAACAGAGGTATCATCCATTCCTTAGAAAAGGTTAAGAATTTGCATTGCACAGAGGTACCATCTATTCCTTAGATAACTGTAAACACCTTCATTGAACACAGGATCATGCATTCCTTAGATAATGGTAAACACCTTCATTGAACAGAGATTTCATATATTCCATAGGTAAAAGTGAACATATTCATTGCACAAAGGTATCATCCATTCCTTACGTAATGGTCAACACCTGCATTGTACAGAGGGATCATCCATTCCTTAGGTATAGGACAACACCTGCATTGCACAGTGGGATATTACATTCCTAAAGTAATGATCAACACCTGCATTGAACAGAGGGATCATCCATTCCTCAGGTAAAGGTCAAAACCTGCATTGCACAGAAGGATCTTCAATTCCTTAGGTTAATATGAACACCTGCATTGAACAGAGTGATCATCCATTCCTTAGGTAAAGGACAACACCTGACTGGCAAAGAGGGATCATCCATAACTTATGGAAAGGTAAACACCTGCAATGCACACAGGGAACATCCATTCCTTAGGTAATAGTAAACACCTGCAATGCACAGAGAGATCATCAATTCCAAAGATAAATGTAAACACCTAGCATGCACAGAGGGATCATCTATTCCCTAGGTTATGGCATACACCTGCATTGCACCGGAGGATTAAACATTCCTTAAGTAAATTTAGAAACCTAGTTTTAAAAGAGGGATCATCCATCTTTATGTAAAGGTAGACACCTGCATTGAACAGAGGGATTATCGACTCCTTAAGTAACAATAAACACCTGCATTGCACAGAGGGATCATCCATTCCTTAGGTAATGGTAAACACCTGCAGTAATTAGAGAGATCATCCATTACTTAGATAACGTGGAAACACCTGCATGAACAGAGGGGTCATCCATTCCTTACGAAACTGTACACACCAGCATTGAGCAGATGGATCATCCATTCCTAAGATAACGGTAAACACCTTTATGGAACAGAGGGATCATCTAATCCTTAGGTAAAGATCAACAACTGAATTGCACAGAGGATCATGCATTCCTTAGGTAAAGGTAAACACCTGCATTGCTACGTCGGATCATCCATTCCTTATGTAATGGTAAACACTGGCATTGAACAGAGGGATCATACATTCCTTAGGTCAAGCTAAAAATGCATTGCACAGAGGGATCGTCCATTCCTTAGATAACTAAACAGCTGCAATGAGCAGAGGGATCATCCATTCCTTAGGTAAGGGTAAGCACCTGCATTGAACCGAGACATCATCTATTCCTTAGGCAAAGATCAACACCTGCATTGCACATAGGGATCATATAATTCATTAGGTAAAGGTAAACACCTGCACTGAACAGAGGGATCATCCATTCCTTAGGTAACATTAAACACCTGCATTGCACAGAGTGATCATCCATTCTTTAGGTAATGGTAAACACCTGCAGTGATCAGAGAGATCACCCATTCCTTAGATGACAGGAAACACCTGCATGAACAGAGGGATTATCCATTCCTTAGGTAACTGTAAACACCTGCATTTAGCAGAGGGATCATCCAGTCCTAAGATAACGGTAAACACCTGTATGGAACAGAGGGATCATCTATTCCTTAGGTAAAGATCAACACCTGCATTGCACAGAGGATCATCCATTCCTTAGGTAATGGTAAACACCTGCATTGCACACAGAGAACATCCATTCCTTTTGTCAAGGTAAACACCAGCATTGAACAGAGGGATCTTTCATTCCTTAGGTAATTGTAAACACCTGCAATGCCCAGAGTGATCATCCATTCCTAAGACAAATATAAACACCTGCAATACACAGACGGATCATCCATTCCTTAGGTCAAGCTAAAAACCTGCATTGCACAGAGGGATCATCCGTTCTTTAGGTAACTATAAACAGCTGCATTGAACAGAGGGATCATCCATTGCCTAGATCAGGGTAAGCGCCTGCATTGAACAGAAGGATCATCCATTCCTTAGATCAGGGTAAGCACCTGAATTAACAGAGACATCATCTATTCCTTAGGCAAAGATCAACACCTGCATTGCACAGAGGGATCATATAATTCCTTAGGTAAAGGTAAACACCTGCATTGCACAGAGGGATCATCCATTCCTTAGGTAATGGTAAACACCTGGTTGCACAGAGGGATCATCCATTCCTTAGATAACGGTAAGCACCTGCATTGAACAGAGGGATCATCCATTCCTTAGGTAATGGTCAAAACCTGCATTGCACAGAGGGATCATCCATTCCTTAGGTAAAGGTCAACACCTGCCTGGCCCAGAGGGATCATCCATTCCTTATGTAAAGGTAAACACCTGCATCACACACAGAGAACATCCATTCCTTTTGTAAAGGTAAACACCTGCATTGAACAGAGGATCTTTCATTCCTTAGGTAATAGTAAACACCTGCAATGCACAGAGGGATTATCCATTCCTCAAACAAATATAAACACCTGCAATGCACAGAAGTATCATCCATTCCTTCGGTAAAGGTAAACACCTGCATTGAACAGAGGGATCTTCCATTCCATAGGTAATAGTGAACACCTGCAATGCACAGAGGGATCATCCATTCCTTAGGTAATGGTAAACACCTGCATTGAACAGAGGGATCATCCATTCCTTAGATAACTGTAAACACCTGCATTGAACAGAGGGATCATCCATTCCTTATGTAATGGTCAACAACTGCATTGCACAGAGGGATCATCCATTCCTTATGTAAAGGTAAACACCTGCCTGCCCCAGAGGGATCATCCATTCCTTATGTAAAGTTAGACACCTGCATCGCACACAGAGAGCATCCATTCCTTTTGTAAAGGTAAACACCTGCATTGAACAGAGGAATCTTTCATTCCTTAGGTAATGGTAAACTCCTGCAATGCACAGAGGTATTATCCATTCCTCAAACAAATATAAACACCTGCAATGCAGAGAAGGATCATCCATTCCTTCGGTTAAGGGAAACACCTACATTGAACAGAGGGATCTTCCATTCCATAGGTAATAGTGAACACCTGCAATGCACAGAGGGATCATCCATTCCTTAGGTAAGGGCAAACACATGCATTGCACCGAAGGATCATCCATTCCTTAGGTAACTCTAAACACCTTCATTGAACACAGGGATCATACATTCCTTACATAATGATAAACACCTGCATAGAACAGAGGTGTCATATAATCCTTAGGTAAAAGTTCACATATTCATTGCTCAGAGGGATCATCCATTCCTTAGGTAAAGGTCAACAACCGCATTGCAAAGAGGTATCTTCCATTCATTAAGTAATGATCAACACCTACATTGAACAGAGTGATTATCCATTCCTTTGGTAAAGGTCAACACCTGCATTGCACAGAGGGATCGTCCATTGCCTAGGTATAGGATAACAACTGCAGTGCACAGAGGGATCATCCATTCCTTAGTTAAAGGGAAACACCTGCCTGGCAAAGATGGAACATCCATTCCTTATATAATGGTCAACAACTGCATAGCACAGAGATATTATCAATTCCTTAGGTAAAGGTCAACACCTGCCTGGCCCAGAAGGATCATCCATTCCTTATGTTAAGGTAAACACCTGCATCACACACAGAGAACATCCATTCCTTTTGTAAAAGTAAACACCTGCATTGAACACAGGGAATTTTTCATTCCTTAGGTAATAGTGGACACCTGCGATGCACAGAGGGATTATCCATTCCTCAAACAAATATAAACACCTGCAATGCACAGAGAGATCATCAATTCCTTAGGTAAAGGTAAACACCTGCATTGCAAAGAGGGATCTTCCATTCGTTCAGTAATGATCAACACCTGCATTGAATAGAGGGACCATCCTTTCCTTAGGTAAAGGTCAACACCTGCATTGCACAGAGGGATCATCCATTCCCTAGATATAGGACACCTGCATTGTACAGAGGGATCATCCATTCCTAAGGTAAAGGTCAACACCTGCCTGGCCCAGAGGGATCATCCATACCTTATGTATAGGTAAATACCTGGATTTCACACAGGGAACATCCATTCCTTAGGTAATAGTAAACATCTGCAATGCACAGAGGGATCATCAATTCTGAAAGTAAATGTAAACACCTACCGTGCACAGAGGAATCATCTATTCCTTAGGTAAGGGTATACACCTACACTGCACCGGGGTTTTCCATTTTTTCATTAAAGGTAGAAACCTGGTTTGAAGAGATGGATCATCCTTCTTTAGGTAAAGGTAGACACCTGTCTTGAACAGAGGGATCATCCATTCCTTAGGTAACATTAAACACCTGCATTGCACAGAGGGATCATCCATTGCTTAGGTAATGGTAAACACCTGCAGTGATCAGAGAGATCATCCATTACTTAGATGACGGGAAACACCTGCATGAACAGAGGGATCATCCATTCCTTAGGTAACTGTAAACACCAGAATTGAGCAGAGGGATCATCCATTCCTAAGATAACGGTAAACACCTGTATTGAACAGAGGGATCATCTATTCCTTAGGTAAAGATCAACACCTGCATTGCACAGAGGATCATTCATTCCTTAGGTAAAGGTAAACACCTGCATTGCACAGAGGGATCATCCATTCCTTAGGTAATGGTAAACACCTGGATTGCACACAGAGAACATCCATTCCTTTTCTAAAGGTAAACACCAGAATTGAACAGAGGGATCTTTCATTCCTTAGGTAATAGTAAACACCTGCACTGCACAGAGGGATCATCCATTCCTAAGACAAATATAAACACCTGCAATGAACAGACGGATCATCCATTCCTTAGGTGAAGCTAAAAACCTGCATTGCACAGAGGGATCATCCATTCCTTACGTAACTGTAAACAGCTGCATTAAACAGAGGGATCATCCATTCCTTAGATAAGGGTAAGCACCTGCATTGAACAGAGACATCATCCATTCCTTAGGCAAAAGATCAATACTGCATTAAAGAGAGGGATCATATAATTCCTTAGGTAATGGTAAACACCTGCATTGCACAGAGGGATCATCCATTCCTTAGGTAATGGTAAACACGTAGTTTGCACAGAGTGATCATCCATTCCGTAGATAACAGTAAACATCTGCATTGAACAGAGGGATCATCCATTCCTTAGGAGTTGGTCAACACCTGCATTGCACAGAGGGATCATCCATTCCTTATGTAAAGGTAGACACCTGCATCACACACAGAGAACATCCATTCCTTTTGTAAAGGTAAACACCTGCATTGAACAGAGGGATCGTTCATTCCTTAGGTAATGGTAAACACCTGCAATGCAGAGAAGGATCATCTATGGAATCATAGATAATAGTGAACACCTGCAATGCAAAGAAGGATCATCCATTCCTTAGGTAACGGTAAACATCTGCATTGCACAGAGGGATCATCCATTCCTTAGGTAACTGTAAACACCTTCATTGAAAAGAGGGATCATACATTCCTTAGATAATGGTAAACACCTGCATTGAACAGAGGTGTCATATAATTCTTACTTAAAGGTGAACATATTCATTGCTCAGAGGGATCATCCATTCCTTCGGTAAAGGTCAACACCTGCATTGCAAAGAGGTATCTTCCATTCGTTCAGTAATGATCAACACCCGCATTGAATAGAGGGACCATCGATTCCTTAGGTAAAGGTCAACACCTGAATTGCACAGATGGATCATCCATTCCCTAGATATAGGACAACACCTGCATTGTACAGAGGGATCATCCATTCCTTAGGTAAAGGTCAACACCTGCCTGGCCCAGAGGGATCATCCATACCTTATGTATATGTAAATACCTGGATTGCACACAGGGAAGATCCATTCCTTAGGTAATAGTAAACACCTTCATTGCACAGAAGGATCATCCATTCCTTAGGTAAAAGACAACACCTGCCTGGGACAGAGGTATCATCCATTCCTTGTGTAAACCTAAACACCTGCATTGAAGACAGAGAACATCCTTTCCTTTTATAAAGCAAAACACTTGCATTGAACAGAGGGATCTTTCATTCCTTATGTAATAGTAAACACCTGCAATGTGCAAAGGGAATATCCATTCCTAAGACAAATATAAACGCCTGCAATGCACAGTGGGATCATCCATTCCTTAGGAAAAGGTCAACCCCTGCATTGCTCTGAGGGAACATCCATTCCTTAGGTAATTGTAAACACCTGGTTGCACAGAGGGTCATCCATTTCTTAGATAACGGTAAGCACCTGCATTGAACAGAGGGATCATCCATTCCTTAGGTAAAGGTCAATACCAACCTGGACCAGAAGAATCATCCATTCCTTTGTAATCGACAACACCTGCATTGAACAGAGGGATCATCCATTCCTTAGGTAAAGGTCAACACCTGCCTGGCCCAGTGGGATCATCCATTCCTTATGTAAAGTTAGACATCTGCATCACACACAGAGAACATCCATTCCTTTTGTAAAGGTAAACACCTGCATTGAACGGAGGGATCTTTCATTCCTTAGGTAATAGTAAACACCTGCAATGTACAGAGGGATTATCCATTCCTCAAACAAATATAAACACCTGCATTGAGCTGAGGGATCATCCATTCCTTAGGTAAGGGTAAACCCCTGCATTGCGCACAGGGATCATCCATTCCTTAGGTAACTGTAAACACCTTCATTGAACAGAGGGATAATACATTCCTTAGATAATGGTAAACACTTGCATTGAACCAAGGTGTCATATATTCCTTAGGAAAAGGTGAACAGATTCATTGCACAGAGGGATCATCCATTCCTTAGATAAAGGTCAACACCTGCATTGCACTGAGGGATCATCCATTCCTTAGGAAAAGGTCAACACCTGACTGGCAAAGAAGGATCATCCGTACCTTATGTAAAATTAAACACCTGCATTGCACACAGGGAACATCCACTCCTTAGGTAATAGTAAACACCTGCAATGCACAGAGGGATCATCAATTCAGACGGTAAATGTAAACATCTACCATGCACAGAGGGATCGTCTATTCCTTAGTTCAAGGTATACACATGCATTGCACCGGAGGATTATCCATTCATTAAGTAAATCTAGAAACCTTGTTTGAACAGAGGGATCATCCATTACTTATGTAACCTTAAACACCTGCATTGCACAGAGGGATCATCCATTCTTTAGGTAATGGTAAACACCTGCAGTGATCAGAGAGATCATCCATTCCTTAGATAACGTTAAACAGCTGCAAGAAACGAAGGATCATACATTCCATAGGTAATGGTCAACACCTGCAATTCACAGAGTGATAATCCATTCCTTAGGAAAAGGTCAACACCTGCTAGGCTCAGAGGGGTCATCCATTCCTTTTGTAAAGTTAAAAACCTGCATTGCACACAAGAACATACATTCCTTTTGTAAAGGTAAACACCAGCATTGAACAGTGGGAACTTTCATTCTTTAGGTAATAGTAAGCACCTGCATTGCCCAGAGTGATCATCCATTCCTAAGACAAATATAAACACCTGCAATGCACAGATGGATTATCCATTCCTTAGGTCAAGCTAAAAACCTGCTTACACAGAGGGATCATCCATTACTTAGATAAGGGTAAGCACCTGCATTGAACAGTTACCTCATCTATTCCTTAAGCAAAGATCAACACCTGCATTGCATAGAGGGATCATATACTTCCTTAGGTATAGGTAAACACCGGCATTGCACAGAGGGATCATCCATTCCAGAGATAACGGTAAACACAAGCATTGAACAGAGGATCATCCATTCCTTAGGTGATGGTCAACACCTGTATTTCACAGAGGGATCATCCATTCCTTAGGTAAAGGTCAACACTGACTGGCAGAGAGGGATCATCCATTCCTTATGTAAAGGTAAACACCTGCATCGCACACAGAGAACATCCATTCCTTTTGTAAAGGTAAACACCTGCATTGATCAGAGGAATCTTTGATCTCTTAGGTAATAGTAAACACCTGCAATGTGCAGAGGGATTATCCATTCCTAAGATAAATATAAACGCCTGCAGTGCACAGAGGGATCATCCATTCCTTAGGTAAAGCTAAAAACCTGCATTGAAGAGAAGGATCATCCATTCCTTACATAAATGTAAATACCTGCCATGCATAGAGGGATCATCTGTTCCTTAGCTAAAGGTGAACACCTGCATTGCACAGAGCGATCATCCAATCCTTAGGTAAGTTCAGCACCTGCATTGAACAGATGTGTCATTCATTCCTTTGGTAAAGGTCAACACCTGCCTGTCCAAGAGGGATAATCCCTTCCTTATGCAAATGTAAACACGTTCATGGCACACAGTAAACACCAGTTCCTTTGGTAAAGGTAAACACCTGCATTGAACAGAGAGATCTTCCATTCCTTAGATAATAGTAAACATCTGCAACTCACAGAGGGATTATCCATTCCTAAAGTAAATGTAAACACCTGCAATGCACAGAGCGATCACCCATTCCTTAGGTAAAGCTCAACACCTGCTTCGCCCAGAGGGATCATCCATTCTTTATATGAAGTTAAACACCTGCATTGAACACAGGGGACATCCATTACTTTCGGAAAGGTAAACACATTGCATTGAACAGACAGATCATCCATTCCTTAGGTAAAGGTAAACACCTGCATTGAAGAGAGGGATCTTCCATTCCATAGTTAATAGTAAACACCTGAAATGCACAGAGGGATCATCCATTCCTTAAGTTACTGTAAATACCTTCATTGAACAGAGGGATGATACGTTCTTTAGATAACGGTAAACACCTGCATTGAATAGAGTGATCATCCTTTTCTTAGGTAACTGTAAAGACCTGCATTGAACAGAGGGATCATCCATTCCTAAGATAACGGTAAACACCTGCAGTGAACAGAGGGATCATCTATTCCTTAGGTAAAGATCAACACCTGCATTGAAAAGAGGGATCATCCATTCCTACGATAACGGTAAGCACCTGCAATGAACAGAGGGATCATCCATTCCTGAGGTAATGGTAAACAACTTGATTGCACAAAGCGATCATCCATTTCTTAGATAACGTTAAACACCTGCATTGCACAGAGGGATCATCCATTCCTTGGGTAAAGGTCAATACCTGCCTGGTCCATAGGGATCATGCATTCCTTATGTAAAGGTAAAAAGCTGCATTGCACACAAAGAACATCCATTCCTTTTGTAAATAGAAACACCAGCATTGAACATAGGGGTCTTTCCTTTTTTGGTAATAGTAAACACCTGCAATGCCCAGCGTGGTCATCCATTCTTAAGACAAATATAAACACCTGTAATGCATAGAAGTCTCATCCGTTCCTTAGGTCAAGCTAAAAACCTGCATTGCGCAGAGGGATCATCCATTCCTTAGGTAACTGTCAACAGCAGCATTGAACAGAGGGATCATCCATTCCTTAGATAAGGGTAAGCATCTTCATTGAACAAAGACATCATCTATTCCTTTGGCAAAGAACCACACCTGCATTGCACAGAGGGATCATATAATTCCTTAGGTAATGGTAAACACCTGCATTGTACAGAGGGGTTATTCATTCCTTAGGTAATTGTAAACACCAGGATTGCACAGAGCGATCATCCATTCCGTAGATAAAGGTAAACACCTGTATTGAACAGAGGGATCATCCATTCCTTTTGTAAATATAAACACCTGCGTTGAACAGAGGGATCTATCATTCCTGAGGTAATAGTAAACATCTGCACTACACAAAGGGATCATCCATTCCTAAGACAAATATAAACACCTGCAATGCACAGAGGCATCATCCATTCCTTAGGGAAAGCTAAAAACCTGCATTGCACAGAGGGATCATCCATTCCTTGGGTAATGGTCAACACCTGCATTGCACACAGGGATCATCCATTCCTTAGGTAAAGGTCAACACCTTCCGGGCACAGAGGGATCATCCATTCCTTATGTAAAAGTAAACACCTGCATTGCACACAGTGAACATCCATTCGTTAGGTAATACTAAACGCCTGCAATGCACAGAGGGATCATAAATTCCAAAGGAAAATGTAAACACCTACCCAGCACTGAGGGAGGGTCTATTCCTTAGGAAAGGTTATACACCTGCATTGCACCGGGGGATTATCCATTCTTCAAGTAAAGGTAGAAACCTGGTTTGAAGAGATGGATCATCCTTCTTTAGGTAAAAGTAGACAACTGCGTTGAACAGAGGGATCATCCATTCCTTAGGTAACATTAAACACCAGAATTGCACAGAAGGATCATCCATTCCTTAGGTAATGGTAAACACCTGGATTGCACACAGAGAACATCCATTCCTTTTGTAAAGGTAAACACCAGAATTGAACAGAAGGATCTTTCATTCCGTAAGTAATAGTAAACACCTGCAATGCACAGAGGATCATCCATTCCTAAGACAAATATAAACACCTGCAATGCACTGACGTATCAGCCATTCCTTAGGTGAAGCTAAAAACCTGCATTGCGCAGAGGGATCATCCATTCATTAAGTCACTGTAAATAGCTGCATTGAACGGAAGGATCATCCATTCTTTAGATCAGGGTAAGCACCTGCATTAACAGAGACATCATCTATTCCTTGGGCAAAGATCAACACCTGCCTTGCACAGAGAATCATCCATTCCTTAGGTAAAGTTAAACACCTGCATGGCACAGAGTGATCATCCAATCCGTAGATAACGGTAAAAAAGTGCAGTGACCAGAGGGATCATCTATTCCTTAGGTAAAGTACAACACCTGCCTTGCAGAGAGGGATCATCCATTACTTAGGTAAAGGTAAACACCTGCATTGCACAGAGGGATCATCCATTCCTTAGGTAATGGTAAACACCTGGTTGCACAGATGGATCATCCATTCCTCAGATAATGGTAAGCACCTGCATTGAACAGAAGGATCACGCATTCCTTAGGTAATGGTCAACACCTGAATTGAACAGAGGGATCATCCATTCCTTAGGTAAAGTTCAACACTTGCCTGACCAACAGGAATCATCCAGTCCTTATGTAATGGTAAACAGCTGCATCGCACACAGAGAGCATCCATTACTTTTGTAAAGGTAAACACCTGCATTGAACAGAGGGATCATTCATTCCTTAGGTAATAGTAAACACCTGCAATGCACAGTGGGATCATCCATTCCTCAAAAAATATAAACACCTGCAATGCCCAGAGGGATCTTTAAATCCTTAGGTAAGTTCACAAACCTCATTGAACAGATGTGTCATTCATTCCTTTGGTAAAGGTCAACACCTGCGTGTCCATGAGGGATCATTCCTTCCTAATGTAAATGTAAACACCTGCATTGCACACAGTAAACACCAATTCCTTTGGTAAAGGTAAACAGTTGCATTGAATAGACAGATCATCCATTCCTTATGTAAAGGTAAACACCTGCATTGAACAGAGGGATCTTCCAATGCATAGGTAATAGTAAACCCATGCAATGCACAGAGGGATCGTCCATTCCTTAGGTAAGGGTAAACACCAGCATTGCACAGAAGGATCATCCATTACTTAGGTTATTGTAAACACCTTCATTGAACAGAGGGAACATGCATTCCTTAGATAATGGTAAACACCTGCATGGAACCGAGTTGTCATATATTCCGTAGGTAAAGATGAACATATTCATTGCACAGAGGGATCACCAATTCCTTAGGTAAAGGTCAACACCTGCATTATACAGAAGGATCATCCATTCCTTAGGTATAGGACAAGACCTGCATTGCACAGAGGGATCTTGCATTCCTTAAGTAATGATCAACACATGAAATGCACAGAGCAATCATCCATCCCTTAGGTAAAGGTCAACACCTGCCTGGCACAGAGGGATCTTCTATTCGTTATATGAAGTTAAACACCTGCATTGAACACAGGGAACATCCATTTCTTTGGTAAAGGTAAACAACTGCAATGAACAGAGGGATCTTCCATTCCATATATAATAGTAAACACGTGCAATGCACAGAGGGATCATCCATTCCTTAAGTAATGATGAACACCTGAATTGAACAGAGGGATGATCTATTCCTTAGGTAAAGGTAAACATATTCATTGCACAGAGGGATCATCCATTCCTTAGGTATAGGACAACACATGGATTGTACAGAGGGATCATCCGTGCCATAAGTAAAGATCAACACCTGCATTGAACAGAGGGATCATCCATTCCTTAGGTAAAGGTCAACACCTACATTGCACAGAGGGATCATCCAATACATAGTAAAAGTCAACACCTGACTGGCCCAGAGGGATAATCCATACCTTATGCATTGCACAGAAGGAACATCCATTCCTTAGGTAATAGTAAACACCTGTTTTGCACAGAGGGATCATCAGTTCCGAACATAAATGTAAACACCTACAATGCACAGAGGGATCATCTATTCCTTAGGTATGGGTATACAACTGCATTGCACCGGAGGGTCATACATTCCTTATGTAAAGGTAGAAACCTGGTTTGAAGAGAAGGATCATGCTTCTTTAGGAAAAGGTAGACACTTTCGTTGAAGAGATGGATCATCCATTCCTTAGGTAACATTAAACACCTGCATTGTACAGAGGGATTATTCATTGCTTAGGTAATGGTAAACACCTTCAGTGATCAGAGGGATCATCTGTTCCTTAGATAACGGGAAAAACCTGCATTGAACAGTGGGATCACCCATTCGTTAGGTAACTGCAAACACCAGCATTGAACAGAGGGATCATCCATTTCCTAAGATAACAGTAAACAACTACATTGAACAGAGAGATCATCTATTCCTTAGATAAAGATCAACACCTGCATTTTACAGAGGCTCATCCATTCCTCAAGTAAAGGTAAACACCAGCATTGCACAGAGGGATCATCCATTCCTCAGGTAATGGTAAACACCTGGATTGCACAGAGGGATCATCCATTCCTTAGATAACGTTAAACACCTACATTGAATAGAGGGGTGATCCATTCCTTAGGTAATGGTAAACACCTGCATTGCACAGAGAGATCATCAATTCCTTAGGTAAAGGTGAACACCTGCCTGGACAAAGGGATCATCCATTCCTTATGTAAAGGTAAAAACCTGCATTGCACACAGAGAACATCATTTGCTTTTGTAAAGGAAAACACCAGCGTTGAACAGAGGGGTCGTTCATTCCTTACGTAATAGTAAACACTGCCATGCACAGAGTGATCATCCATTCCTAAGACAAATATAAACACCTGCAATGCACAGAGGGACCATCAATTCCTTAGGTGAAGCTAAGAACCTGCATTGCACAGAGGAATCATTCATTCCCTAGGTAAGTGTAAACAGCTGCATTGAACAGAGGGATCATCTATTCCTTAGATAAGGGTAACTACCTGCAATGAACAGAGGGATGATCTATTTCTTAGATAAAGATCAACACCTGCATTGCGCAGAGGGATCACATCATTCCTTAGGTAAAGGTAAACACCTGCATTGCAAAGAGGGATCATCCATTCCTTAGGTAACGGTAAATACCTGGAATGCACAGAGGGATCATCCATTCCGTAGATAATGGTAAACACCTGCATTGAACAGATGGATCATCCATTCCTTATGTAATGGTCAATAGCTGCATTTTACAGAGAGATCATCTAATCATTAGGTCAAGGTCAACCCCTGCCTGGCCCAGAGGGATCATCCATTTATTGTGTAAAGGTAAACACCTGCATTGCACACAGAGAACATCCATTCCTTTTGTAAAAGAAAACACGTGCATTGAACAGAGTGATCATGCATTAATTACATAATAGTAAACACGTTCACTGATCAAAGGGATCACACATTCCTTAGATAACAGGAAACACCTGCATTGCACAGAGGGAGCATCCATTCCTTAGGTAATGTAAACACCTGGAAGGAACAGAGGGATCATCCATTCTTTAGATAACGGTAAACACCTGCATTGAGCAGTGGTATCATCCATTACTTAGGTAATGGTCAACACCTGCATTGCACAGAAGGATCATCCATTCCTTTTGTAAAGGTAAAAAGATGCATTGAACAGAGGGATTTTCATTCCTGAAGTAATAGTAAACACCTACACTGCACAGAGGAATCATCCATTCCTAAGACAGATATAAACACCTGCAATGCACAGCGGTATCATCCATTCCTTAGGGAAAGCTAAAAACCTGCATTGAAGAGAGGGACCATCCATTCCATAGGTAACTGTAAACACTTGCATTGAACAGAGGGATCATCCATTCCTTAGATAATGTTAAACACCTATATTGAACAGACGGAACATCCATTCCTTAGGTAATCGTCAACACCTCATTACACAGAGGGATCATCCAATCCTTAGGTATAGATCAACACCTTCCCGGCCCAGAGGGATCATCCAATTCTTATGTAAAGTTAAAAACGTGCATTGCACACAGAGAACATCCATCCCATTTGTAAAGGTAAACACCAGCATTGAACAGAGGGATCTTTCATTCCTTAGGTAATAGTAAACACCTGCAATGCCCAGAGTGATCATCCATTCCTAAGACAAATATAAACACCTGCAATGCACAGACGGATCATTCATTCCTTATGTCATGTAAAAACCTGCATTACACAGAGGGATCATCCATTCATTAGGTAACTGTAAACAGATGCATTGAACAGAGGGATCATCCATTCCTTAGATATGGGTAAGCACCTGCATTGAACAGAGACATCACCTATTCCTTAGGCAAAGATCAACACCTGCATTGCACAGAGGGATAATATAATTCCTTAGGTATAGGTAAACACCTGCGTTGCACAGAGGGATCATCGATTCTTTGGTAATGGTAAAGACCTGCATTGAACAGACGGATCATCCATTCCTTAGAGAATGGTCAACACCTGCATTTCACAGAGGGATTATCCATTCTGTAGATAATGGTAAACACCTGCATTGAACAAAGTGATCATCCATTCCTTAGGTAGCGGTAAACACCTGCATTGCACACAGAGAACATCCATTACTTTTGTAAAGGTAAACACCTGCATTGAGCAGATGGATCTTTCATTCCTTAGGTAATAGTAAACACCTGCAATGCGCAGAGATTATCCATTTCTAAGACAAATATAAACGGCTGCAATGTCCAGAAAGATCACCCATTCCTTAGGTAAAGCTAAAAAGCTGCATTGAACATATGGATCATCCAGTCCTTAGGTAAATGTCAACACTTGCCTTGCACAGAGGGATGATCTATTCTTTAGGTAAAGGTGAACTCTTCCATTGCACATAGGGATCATCCAATCCTTAGGTAAGTTCAACACCTGCATTGAACAGATGTGTCATTCATTCCTCTCCAAGAGGAATCATCCTTTCCTTATGTAAATGCAAGCACGTGCATTGCACACAGTAAACACCAGTTCCCTTGGTAAAGGTAAAGACCTGCATTGAACAGAGGGATCTTCCATTCCTTAGGTAATAGTAAACTCCTGCAACTCACAGAGGTATCATCCATTCCTAAAGTAAATGTAAACACCTGCAATGCACAGAGCGATCATCAGTTCCTTAGGTGAAGGTAAAAACCTGCCTGGCGCTGAGGGATCATCCATTCCTTATGTGAAGTTAAACACCTGCATTGAACGAAGGGAACATCCATTACTTTGGTAAAGGTAAAGATATTTTGTTGAACAGACGGATCATTGATTCCTGAAGTAAGGGTAAACAGCTGCATTGAACAGAGGGTTCTTCCATTCCATAGTTAATAGTAAACAATTGCAATGCACAGAGGGATCATCCCTTCCTTAGGTAAGGTCAACAACTGCTTTGAACAGAGGGATCATCCATTCCTTAGGTAAAGGTCGACACATGCATTGCACAGAGGGATCATCCATTCCTTAAGTAAAGATCAACACCTGCATTGCAGAGAGGGATCATCCATTCCTTAGGTAAAGGTCAACACCTGACTGGCCGAGAGGGATTATCCATACCTTATGTAATGGTAAACACCTGCATTGCGCACAGGGAACATCCATTCCTTAGGTAATAGTAAACACCTGCAATGCACAGAGGGATCTTCAATTCCGAAGGTAAATGTAATCACCTACAATGCACAGAGGGATCATCTATTCCTTAGGTAAGGGTATACTCCTGCATTGCATTGGGGAATCATCCATTCCTTTAGTAAAGGTAAAACCTGGTGTTGAACAGAGGGATCATAAACCATTCTTTGGGCAAAGAGTAAACACCTGCACTTGAACAGAGCTATCATCCATTCCTTAGGTAAATTAAACACCTGCATTGCACAGAGGAATCATCCATTATTTAGGTAATAGTAAACACCTGCACTGATCAGAGGGATATCCAACTTAGGTAAAGGTAAAACACCTGCACTGATCAAAGGGATAATCCATTCCTTAGATAATGGGAAACACCTGCATTGAACAAAGTGATCATCCATCCCTTAGGTAACTGTAAACACCTGCATTGAACAGATGGATCATCCATTCATAATATAATGGTAAAAACCTGCAATGAACAGAGGGATCATCAAATCCTTAGGTAAAGATCAACACCTGCATTGCACAGAGGGATCATCCATTACTTAGTTAAAGGTAAACACCTGTATTGCACAGAGGGATCATCCATTCCTTAGGTAATGCTAAACACCTGGATTACACAGAGGGATCATCCATTCTTTAGATAATGGGAAACACCTGCATTGAACCGAGGGATCATCCGTTCCTTAGGTAAAGGTCAACACCTGCATTGCACAGAAGGATAATCCGTGTCTTATGTAAAGGTAAACACCTACATTGCACACAGAGAACATCCATTCCTTTCCAAAAGGTAAACACCTACATTGTACACAGAAAACATCCATTCCTTTCCTGAGGTAATAGTAAACAACTGCACTGCACAGAGTGATCATCCATTCCTAAGACAAATATAAACACCTGCAATGCACAGAGGCATCATCCATTCCTTAGAGAAAGCTAAAAACCTGCATTGCACAGAGGGATCATCCATTCCTTAGGTAACTGTAAACACTTGCATTGAAGAGAAGGATCAACCATTCATTAGATAAGGGTAAGCACTTGCATTGAACACAGGCTTCATGTATTCCTTAGTTAAAGATCAAAACATATATTGCATAGAGGGTTTATGCCATTCTGTAGGTAAAGGTAAACACCTGCATTGAACAGGTAAACACCTGCATTGCAAACAAGGGATCATCCATTTCTTAGGTAAAGGTAAACACCTGCATTGCACAGATGGATCATCCATTCCTTATGTAAAAGTAAACACCTGCATTGAACAGAGGTATCATCCATTCCTTTTTAATTGTAAACACCTGCATTGGTAATAGTAAACAGCTGGGATCATCTCTTCCTAAGACAAAGATCAATACCTGCATTGCACAGAGGGATCATCCATTCCTTAGGTAAAGTTCAACATCTGCATTGCAACAGAGTGATCATCCATTCCTTAGGTAAAGGAAACACCTGCATTGCACAGAGGCATCTTCCATTCACTAGGTAAATGTAAACACCTGCATTACACAGAGGAATCATCCTTTCCTTAGGAAAAGGTAAACACCTGCATTGAACAGAGGGATCTTCCATTCCTTATGTAATAATAAACACCTGCATTGAAAAGAGGGATCATCCTTTCCTTATGTAAAAGTAAACAATTGCATTGAAAGAGGATCATCCATTCTTGAGATAAAGGTAAACACCTGCATTGAACAGAGGGATCATCTATTCCTTACGTAAAGATCAACACCTGCATTGCACAGAGGGATCATCCATTCATTAGGTAAATGTAAACACCTGCCATGCACAGAGGGATCATCTATTCCTTAGCTATAAACATTTCATTGAACAGAGGATCCTGCATTTCCTTAGATAACGGAAACACCAGCATTGAACAGAGGGATGATCCATTACTTTGGTAAAAGTAAACACATTGCATTGAACAGACGGATCATCCATTCTTGAGGTAAAGGTAAACATCTGCATTGAACGGAGGGATCGTCCATTCCATATTTAATAGTAAACACCTGCAATGCACAGAGGGATTATCCATTCCTTAGGTAAGGTAAACACCAGCATTGTACACAGGCATCATCCATTCCTTAGGTAACTATAAACACCTTCATTGAACAGAGGGATCACACATTCCTTAGATAACCGTAACACCTGCATTGAACAGAGGGATGATCCATTCCTTAGGTAAAGGTGTCAAACCTGCATTGCACAGAGGAATCATCTATTCATTAGCTAAAGGTAAACCCCTGCATTGCAGAGAGGGATCATCCATTCCTTAGGTAAAGGTCAACACCTGCATTGTACAGAGGGATCAAACATTCCTTAGGTATAGGACAACACCTCCATTGCACAGACAGATCATCCATTCCTTAAGTAAAAATCAACACCTGCATTGAAAATAGGAATCATCCATTCCTTAGGTAAAGGTCAACACCTGCATTGCATAGAGGGATCATCCATTCATTAGGTACAGGACAAAACCTGCCCTGCACAGAGGGATCATCTATTCCTTAGCTAAAGGTAAACCCCTGCATTGCAGAGGGATCATCCATTCCTTAGGTAAAGGTCAACACGTGAGTATCCCAGAGGGATCATCCATACCTTATGTAAAGGAAAACACCTGCATTGCAAACAGGGAACATCCATTACTTAGGTAATAGTAAACACCTACAATGCACAGAGGGATCATCTATTCCTTAGGTAGCGGTGAACACCTGCATTGCACAGAGGGATCATCCAGTCCTTATGTGAAGTTAAACACCTGCATTGAACACAGGGAACATCCATTACTTTGGTAAAAGTAAACACATTGCATTGAACAGATGGATCATCCATTCGTGAGGTAAAGGTAAACACCTGCATTGAACAGAGGGATCTTCCATTCCATAGTTAATAGTAAACACCTGCAATGCACAGAGGGATCATCCATTCCTTAGGTAAGGTAAACACCTGCATTGCACAGAGGCATCATCCATTCCTTAGGTAACTGTAAACACCTTCATTGAACAGAGGGATCACACATTCCTTAGATAATGGTAAACACCTGCATTTAACAGAGGGATCATCCATTCCTTAGGTAAAGGTAAACACCTGCATTGAACAGAGATGTCATATATTCCTTAGGTAAAGGTCAACATAGTCAATGCACAGAGGGATAATCCATTCCATAGGTAAAGATCAACACCTCCATTGCACAGACGGATCATCCATTCCTTAAGTAAAAATCAACACCTGCATTGAACAGAGGGATCATCCATTCATTAGGTAAAGGTCAACACCTGCATTGCACAGAGGGATCATCCATTCCTTAAGTATAGGACAACACCTGCATGCACAGAGGGATCATCGATTCCTGAAGTAAAGATCAACATCTGCAGTGCTCAGAGGGATCATCCATTCCTAAAGTAAAGGTAGAAAACTGTTTTGAAGAGAGGGATTGTAGCAGACAGCTTCAGGTTCACTGAGATGAACTTCCAGACCGGGCACAGTTATGGAGGAAGGGACATTATTTATTGAAACTTACAGATCCAGGGGAAGTTCCATAATGGCAAGAAAAGCGGCCTGCTGTCCACAGGGCCAAGCAGAGAGAGAGAGAAACCAACCAGCCACCACAGCACACAGAGCAAAACTACAGCCAAAAAGACACACAACACACTTCAGGAACTCCTGCTAGGCACATTTGCATATCTTTACAATGGAATCTCAAACCCACACCATTAACACCTTAAGATCAGCCCCCAGTGACATTGCCTCTAGCAAGGTGATTGCAGATGCAAACTATAACTAGTAAAACACTGAATATATTGGGGGACATATATTCAAACTACCAAGGGATCATCCTTCTTTGGGCACAGCTAGACACCTGCGTTGAACAGAGGGATCATCCATTCCTTAGGTAACTCTAAACACCTGCATTGAACAGAGGGATCACCCATTCCTAAGATAACGGTCAACATCTGCATTGAACAGATGGATCATCTATTCCTTAGATAAAAACAAACATCTGAATTTCACAGAAGGATCATCCATTCCTAAGGTAATGGTAAACAACTGGATTGCACAGAGGGATCATCCATTCTTTTTTTCTTCTTTTTTAAATTTTTTTGTTTATTTATTTATTTTTTAATATATATTTTTTATTTATATTATTCTGATTTTACATTCATAGTATTGGTTCCATTGTCCTCCTCCCCGTCTTCCCACTTTCAATGGGACCCTCATCAATGGGGAATGTGGGTCATGCATTGTGGTTTTACTCAAGAGTTCTGGTGGATAGGCCCCAGTCTCTGTGCATAGTGCCCCAACTTGTGACTCTAACAATCTTTCCACCCCCTCTTCCGCGAGTTTCCCTGAGCCACATTGGGGTCATTTTAGTTCTGCTTCCTTGATGAGGTTTTGGGAGCCTCTGTGTCTCTGGATATCTGGCTTAGTTGGAGTTGGATGTTCTCTGTGTTTATCTCTTTCAGCCTTTTTCTGGTGTTGTGATCGCCTTGAACACTGTATTCTTGCCCTTTCCCTGCATTGTTCTATGGTTTCAGCTGGTGAGGTGTGGTTAGCTGATCCTCCCTTCAGGTTGGTTGTCCACCTGGAAAAAGATAAGCAAATTCTCCAACGGAGAGAGAAGTTAGTACTAGATAGAAGGGATAACCACATATGTTTTGGAGGGACTTTTATATGCATTGGCTCTCTTCTAGCCCACATGTGGTGGCATCTAGATCTTGGAGACTGAGCTCATTTTTTGTACATGGCTTTGACTTATTTCCCAGTTCCATCAATGTGTTCCATTCCACTGAGTGGATTTATTAGCCAAATCAAGAGCAGTTGGTTACCCACCATGGCTGTTTGCCACTACTGCACTTGTATGAGCATTACATCAGATTGTTCCCTGCTGGGTATCTTAGACTGCAAGTTGTTTGGACCAATGTCAGACATTTTCCCCCAGTTGCTCATAGCACCCTCTCTGGTACTAGACTAGCTAACTGTCTGGGGACTGACCTTCTTCCAGATTCTGGCCAGGTCTCTCTGTGTTTGGTCTCACACATGTATGCTGTCTTTGACAGTAGGGTCTTACCATTAACCTTTGGTGGGTCACCAAGTACTCTGACCGAAGTCTGTCTTTTTTGGGAAACCTTGTAGGTGTTTCAGATCAACAGCTCATTGTGGAAGTTAACCCCGTGCTGGCACTGGGAGTTATAAGTCTGCACCTAGGAAGGTGAGGGAGGAAAAAGATAGATAATGTAAAAGAGAAAGTGAGTATAGAGAGGAGAGGGAGAGAGAGAGAGAGAGAGAGAGAGAGAGAGAGAAGAGAAAGAGAAGCAGGACAAGATTAAAGTTGGCCTTCATCATGTTCTCTCCAGGTTCCTGTGGTTCGAGTATTCCCTCTGTAGGCCTGCTGAAGGATCACTGTTTTAGCCTGTTGTTCAGAGTAAAGGGTTTTGTAGTATTTTTTCCTTTTGGGTCCCAATTTGTATCCCCCCTTGTCCTCCCTCCCACCCTCTCATTCCCTCCCACCTTTACCCTCCCTCCATCCCACACTGCTTCTTGTCTCCTCCTCAGAGTGTTTATTAGTTTTGGCTGCATGTCACGTGGAATCCAGTTAGGGGCGACAGATAAATGAAACCATGCGACGATTATCTTTTTGTGCTTGGGTGAGCTCACTGAGGATGATCTGTTCCATGTTTGAACATTTTTTTTTCAAATTTCCTTATTTCATCTTTCCTTACTGCTATGTAGAATTCCATAGTATAGATATACCACATCTTTGTTATCCATTCATCTAGTGAGGGACACCTGGGTTGATTCCAGCTCTTTGCTATTATGAATTAAGCAGCTATAAACATGGTTGAGCAAATGTTATTGAACTGAGGCTTGGGGACTTTACAGTAAATGCCCAATAAGGTAATAACTGGATCCATTGGTAGTTCTATGGTCATCCTTTTCAATAGTCACCATATAGCTGTCCATAGTGGTTGAACCATTTTACATTCCCACAAACAGTGAAGACTTGTTCCTATTTCTCCGCAGCCTCACCAGCATTTGTGTTCATTGTATTTTTAATGTTAGCCATCCTTACTGAGGTAAGGTGGAATCTCATAGTTGTTTTAATTTGCATTTCCCTGATGGTTAGGGATGTTCAACATTTTCTTAAATGTGTGTTTGCTATTTGTATTTCCTCCTCTGAGAACTCCCTGTGCAGTTCTCTGCCCCACTTTGTGAGTGGGTTGTTTGGTGATTTATTGTTTAGGTTTTGGAGTTCTTTGTAGATTCTAGAAATTAGGCCTTTGTCAGTTGTATAGGTGGCAAAAATTTTCTCCCATTCTGTGGGTATTCTACTGGCTTTGGATATATTTTTGTCAGTGAAAAAGCTTTTCAGCTTCATGAGATCCCAATGGTTGAGTTATTGTTTAATTTCGTGAGCTGTTGGGGTTTTGTTCAAGAAATCTTTTCCCACTCCTATATCATGGAAGGTTCCTCCTATTTTTTCTTCCAGTAGTAGCAGAGTTTCTGGTTTTATATTATGGTCTTTTATCCATTTGGACTTAATTTTTGTGCATGGAGAGATGTATGGGTCAAGTTTCATTTTTCTACATATGGTTGTCCAGTTTGTCCAACACCATTTGTTGAAGATGCTGTCTTTTCTCCATTCTTCATTGGTATGGCCTTTGTCACATATCAGGTAGCTGTAGTTTCTTGACCCAAAGTCTGGGTCTTCAATTCTGTTCCATTGGTCTATATTCCTGTTTTTATGCCAGTACCATGTTGTTTTTATTACAATGGCTTTGTAGTATAGCTTTAGATCAGGTACGGTGATGCCTCCAGAGGTGTTTCTTTTGCTGAGGATGAGCTTGGATATCCGAGGCCTTCTGCCTTTCCATATGAATTTTGAGATAGTTTTTTCTATCTCATTGAGGAAGGAAGTTGGGATATTTATTGGCATTGCATTGAATCTATAAAGTGCTTTTGGTAAAATTGCAATTTTCACAATATTAATTCTACCAATCCAGGAGCATGGGAGGTCTTTCCATTTTTGTAGGACCTCCTCAATTTCTTTTTTGAGAGTTTTAATGTTTTAATTGTATAGGTCTTTCACTTCCTCAGTTAATGTTACTCCAAGGTATTTTATTTTCTTTGTTGCAATTTTAAATGGGACGATGTTAGTTATTTATTTTTCTGTCTCTTTGTCCTTTGCATACAAAAAGGCTACTGATTTCTGTGCATTGATTTTGTATCCTGCTACTTTGCTGAAGGTGCTGATCACCTTTAAGTGTTTTGGGATGGAAGTTCTCGGGTTACTTATGTATAGAATCATGTCATCTGCAAATAGGGCTAACTTAACTTCTTCCTTTCCAATTTGAATCCCTTCAATTTCTTTCTCCTGTCTTATTGCTTGAGCTAATACTTCTAGCACTATGTTGAAGAGCAGAGGTGATAGTGGACACCCCTGCCTTGTTCCTGACCTCAATGGGAATTCCTTCAGTCTCTCCCCATTAAGAATTACTTGGGCTTTAGGTGCTTTAAATATAGCCTTTATTATGTTGAGATATGAGCCGTCAATACCTATTCTCTCCAATGTTTTGATCATGAAGTGATGTTGTATTTTGTCAAAGGCCTTTTCTGCATCTATCGAAATGGCCATGTGGTTTTTGTGTTTCAGCTTGTTTATGTGGTGTATTACATTGACAGATTTCAGTATGTTGAACCACCCCTGCGTTCCAGGGATGAAGCCTACTTGTTCAAGATGGATAATGCTTTTGATGTACTGTTCAATTCAGTTTGCAAGAATTTTGTTCAGGATCTTTGCGTCTATGTTCATCAGAGAAATGGGCCTATAATTTTCCTTTCTTGTGGCGTCCCTGCCTGGTTTTGGAATTAGGGTGATACTAGCTTCATAAAAGGAGTTAGGGATCTCTCCCTGTTCTCCTATTGTGTGGCACAGTTTGAGAAGAATCGGTTTCAGTTCTTCCATGAAGGTCTGGTAGAATTCTGCTGAGAAACCATCTGGTCCTGGAGTCTTCTTTTTGGGGAGGTGTTTGATTACCTCTTCTATCTCGAAGGGTGTGATGGGTTTGTTTAGGAAATTAATCTGCTCTGGGCTTAGCTTTGGTAGGTGGTATGTGTCTAGCAATTCATCCATTTCCTCCATATTTTCCTGTTTTATGGAGTAGAGGTTTTTGAAATAAGTCCTAATAACTCTTCCTATTTCGCTCATGTCTGTTGTGATCTCTCCCTTTTCATTTCTAATTTTGTTGATTTGAAGTGTTTCTTTTTTCCGCTTGATCAAATTGTCCAGGGGTGTATCAATCTTGTTAATTTTTTCGAAGAACCAGTTCTTTGTTTTGTCAATTTTCTTAATTGTGTTCTTAGTTTCCAATTCATTAATTTCTGTTCTGATTTTAATTAATTCTTTCCGTCTGGAGCTTTTTGGGTTGGCTTCTTCTAGCCTTTCCTATGCCTTTAGGTGAATGGTCAGGTTATTGAGTTGGGATCTTTCTATTTTTCTTATGATGGCATTTAGTGCTATGATTTTTCCCCTATGGACTGCCTTCATTGTGTCCCACAAGTTTTGATATGATGTGTTTTCATTGTCATTGAGTTCTAGAAATTTTGCAATTTCATTCTTTATTTCATCCACAACCCATTTATTGTTTAAAAGTGTGTTGTTCAATTTCCAGGAGGTAGAGGAATTCCTGGTGTACTTTTTGTTGTTAATTTCTAGCATTACAGCATTGTGGTCTGATATCATGCAGGAAATTACATCAATTTTCTTGAAAATATGGAGGCAGGCTTTGTGGCGCAGTACATGATCTATTTTAGAGAAGGTTCCATGTGCTGCTGAGAAGAAGGTGTAATCTGTAGATTTGGGGCGGAATGTTCTGTATACGTCCATTAGGTTTAGTTGCTCTATGGTGTTGTTGAGCTCTCTTACTTCTGTATTAATTTTCTGTTTGGATGATCTATCTATTGTTGATAGTGGAGTATTGAAGTCCGAAACTATGATGGTGTTGGTGTTTATTTCTGTTTTCTTGCCAAGTAGGTTTTGCTTTATGAATTGTGGTGCACGTTTGTTTGGTGCATAATTATTGATGATTGTGATGTCCTCTTGTTGGATTGTTCCCTTGATAAGTAAGAAGTGGCCTTCTTTGTCTTTTTTGGTTAATTTTGGTTTGAAGTCTATTTTGTCTGATATAAGTATAGCTACGCCTGCTTTTTTCGTATTTGTGTTTGCTTGGAATATCATTTTCCACCCTTTCACCCTAAGGAGGTGTCTGTCTTTAGTGGTGAGGTGGGTTTCTTGAAGACAGCAGATGGAGGGGTCCAGTTTTCTGATCCTCCCTGTTAACTTATGTCTTTTGATGGGTGAATTGAGGCCATTAATGTTCAGAGATATTAGTTTGAGGTTTGATTTAATACCAGCCATATTGTGGTCTTTGTTTTTTTTTGGAGAGGTAAGGGGTTAATGTGGACTGCTTCTTGAGGGCTCTTGAGATTGGTTATTTGTTTCTTCTGTGTGGAGAATTCCCTGAAGTACTTTCTGTAGGTTTGGCTTTGTGTTCATATATTTGTAGAGATGAGTTTTATTGTGGAATGTTTTTCTTTCACCATCTATTATGAGGGATACTTTTGCTGGATAGAGTAGTTGTGGCTGGAAACCATGGGTTCTTAGAGTTTTCAGTGTTCCATTCCAGGCCCTTCTGGCTTTTAGGGTTTCCATTGAGAAATCTGAGGTAATTCTAATGGGGTTCCCTTTATATGTAATGTGTTGTTTTTCCCTGGCTGCTTTTAGGATTTTCTCTTTGTGCTTGATGTTTAGAGTCTTAAAGATAATGTGTCTCGGAGAATTTCTCCTTTGGTCCAGTCTGTTTGGAGTTCTGGTAGCTTCTTGTAACTTGATGAGATTTTCTCTTGAGAGAGTGGGAAAATTTTCCTCAATTATTTTGTTGAATAAGCTTTCCATTCCTTTAGTCTGTGTTTCTTCCCCTTCTGGTATGCCCATGATCCTAATGTTTGGATGCTTCAGGGTATCCCACATTTCCCTCATGTTCTGTTCACAGTAATTTTTGAACTTGTTGAAGTTTCTGGACTCACGAACTGTTTCTTCTGTTTTGTCTTCCAGTTCTGAGTTTCTATCCTCTACTTGGCTGACTCTATTCTTAAGAGCTTCTATACACTTTTGGGCTTGTTCAATTTGGTTCATATTTTCTACTGTTTTTTTATGTATAGTTTCCATCCCTCTGTCTAGTTCCCTTTTCACGTCATTTTCTGACCTTCTTAATGCTTCTTGGAGTTCATCCTTGCATTTTTTTATGTCTTCATTGCTCTTAGCCATCTGGTTATTGAGGACTTCTTTTTTTCACTCTCCTTCAGCTCATTTAACTGTTTTTGGAACCCTTCCTGGTTCTTTTCTATTAGGTCTAAATCTAGCAAGGATAACATTCATACAATTATTGGCTCTTTGTTGACTTTCTGAGAGTTGTGCTATGTGCTTGGCCAGGGTTGCATAGCTTGTCTCTTCATTTTGGGGTTCTGATTCTAATGTCTCTTCTATGATTTGATTTGAGACATCCATTGTAGGACTGGATAGTGTAGCTGGATTTACTTCTATCTGGTTTTTCATGCTATTCCTTTTTCGCTGTCATCTGGGCATCACACCGGTTCAGAGATACTGGCTCAGTGGGATCTGTCTTGTGATGGCACAGGGAATGGGTGGGGCTTGACCTACGGTGTGGCTGCACAGGTTCTAGCAGGTGATGTGTCTCCATAGGCCCAGGTTACCTTCCTGTGATGGTGCACTGGAGCTCTGGCCAGGGAGCCAGAAGTGGGACAAATATGTCTTGCTCAGCGGATCCACAGACCCAACCACCAAGCTGCAATGGCGAGCTCAGGGGCTCTGGCCAGGGAGCAGGAAGTGGGACGAATCTGTCTCACTCAGCAGATCCTCAGACTCAGGCACCCCACTGCAATGGCTCACTCAGGCGCTTTGCCTGGGGAGCATAACTTGGGACGAATCTGTCTCACTCATTGGATCCACAGACCCAAGATTCCAGCTGCCTTGGCTCACCTAGGGTCTCTGTCGGGAGCAGGAAATGGGCCAAATCTGTCTCACTGTGCCACTGTGTGGGACCACAGCCCCAGGTACCTAACTGTATTGCTGTGCCCTGGGGCTCTGGCTGGGGAGCAGGAAGTGGGATGAATCCGTCTCACTGTGAGGACCCAGGCACCTAACTGTATTGGTGCGTCCAGGGGCTCTGGGCCGGAGCAGGAAGTGGGACGAATCTGTCTCACTGTGCCACTGTGCGGGACCACAGCCCCAGGCTCCTAACTATATTGCTGACCCAGAGGCTCTGGCTGGGGAGCAGGAAGTGGGACAAATCTACTGTGCTGACCCAGAGGCCTAACTGGCTGGGGCCCAGGGGCTCAGGCTGGGGAGCAGGAAGTGGGACAAATCAGTCTCACTGTGTGGACCCAGGCACCTAACTGTATTGACGTGCCCAGGGGCTCTGGCCGGGAGCAGGAAGTGGGACGAAACTGTCTCACTCTGCAGACCTAGGCACCTGACTATTGGCGCACCCAGGGGCTCTGGCCGGGGAATTGGGGCGGATCTAGCTCTCCTGGTGGGTCCACAGACCTGGGGAACTGGCTGCAAAGGTGCTCCATTTCTGGCTGGTCCGATGGGACCTTTCAGGCAGTGCGGCCTGCCAAGAGCTTGGGAATCAGTGGTTTCCTTATTTTGCAAATTCCCCCTCCCTCTGGAAGCATGCTGGAGCCAACAAACCCTTTAAAAAGGTCCCTTTAACCTTAAGTATTCTTCTCTTTTCTTCCCCGTGAAGTTAGGTAGTTGCCATCTTGACCGGAAGTCGCCGTATTTCTCCCCGGATCATCCATTTTTTAGATAACAGTAAACATCTGCATTGAAGAGGGCCATAATCCATTCCATTGGTAATGGTCAACACCTTCATTGCACAGAAGGATCATCCAGGTCTTATGTAAAGGTAAACACCTACATTGCAAACAGAGAACATCCATTCCTTTTGTAAACGTAAAAACTTTCATTGCACACAGAAAACTTCCATTCCTTTTGTAAAGGTAAACACCTGTATTGAACAGAGGGATCTTTCATTCCTGAGGTACTAGTAAACACCTGCACTGCACAGAGGGATCATCCATTCCTAAGACAAATATAAACACCTGCAATGCAAAGAGGCATCATCCATTCCTTAGGGAAAACTAAAAACCTGCATTGCACAGAGGGATCATCCATTCCTTAGGTAACTGTAAACACCTGCATTGCACAGAGGGATCATATAATTCCTTAAGTAAATGTAAACACCTGCATTGCACAGAGGGATCATCCAATACTTAGGTAATGGTAAACACCTGGATTGCACAGAGCGATCAACCATTCTGTAGAAAACGGTAAACACCTGCATTGCACAGAGCAATTATCCAATCCTAAGATAACAGTAAACACCTGCATGGAACAGATGTGTCATTCATTCCTTAGTAAAAGTCAACACCTGCCTGTCCAAGAGGTATCATACCTTCCTTATGTAAATGCAAACATGTGCACTGCACACAGTAAACACCAGTTCCTTTTGTAAAGGTAAACACCTGCATTGAACTGAGGGATCTTCCATTCCTTAGGTAATAGTAAACACCTGCAACTCACAGAGGGATCATCCATTCCTAAAATGAATGTAAACACCTGCAATGCACAGAGCGATCACCCATTCCTTAGGTAAAGGTCAACACCTGCCTGGCCCAGAGGGATCATCCAATCCTTATGTGAAATTAAACACCTGCATTGAACACAGGAACATCCATTACATTGGTAAAGGTAAACACATGGCATTGAACAGATGGATCATCCATTCCTGAGGTAAAGGTAAACACCTGCATTGAACAGAGGGATCTTCCATTCCATAGTTAATAATAAACACCTGCATTGCAAAGAGGGATCATCCATTCACTAGGTAACTGTAAACACCTGCATTGAACAGAGGGATCATCCATTCCGTAGATAACAGTAAACAACTCTAATGAACAGAGGGATCATTTATTCCTTAGGTAAAGATGAACACGGGCATTGCACAGAGGGACCATGCATTACTAAGGTAAAGGTAAACACCTGCATTACACAGAGGATCATCCATTCCTTAGGTAATGGTAAACACATGGTTGCACAAAGGGATCATCCATTCCTCAGATAACGGAAAGCACCTGCATTGAACAGAGGGAACACCCATTGCTTCGGTAATGGTCAACACCTGCATTGCACAGAGGGATCAACCATTTTTTAGGTAAAGATCAACACCTGCCTGGCCCAGAGGGATCATCCATTCCTTATGTAGTGTTCAATACCTGCATTGCACAGAGGGATCATGCATTCCTTAGGTAAAGGTTAACACCTGCCTGGACCAGAGGCATCATCCATTTCTTATGTAAAGGTAAACACCTGCTTTGCACACAGAGAACATCCAATCCTTTTGTAAAGGTAAACACCTGCATTGAACAGAGGGATATTTCATTCCTTAGGTAATAGTAAACACCTGCAATGCAAAGAGGGATTATCCATTCCTCAAACAAATATAAACACCTGCAATGAACAGAGGGATCATCCATTCCATAGGTAAAGCTAAAAACCTGCATTGCACAGAGGGATCATCCATTCCTTAGGTAAGTGTAAACACCTGCATTGAACAGAGCAAGCATCCATTCCTTAGATGACGGTAAGCACCTGCATTGAACAGATGGCTCATCCATTCCTTAGGGAAATGTAATCACCTGCCTTGCACAGAGGGATCATCTATTCCTTAGGTAAAGGTGAACACCTGCATTTTACAGAGGGATCATCCAATCGTTAGGTAAGTTCAACACCCGCATTGAAGAGATGTGTCATTCATTCCTTAGGTAAAGTTAAACACCTGCATGTCCATTAGGGTGCATCCCTTCCTAATGTAAATGTAAACACCTGCATTGCACACAGTGAACACCAGTTCCTTTGGTAAAGGTAAACACCTGCATTGAAGAGAGGGATTTTCTATTCCTTAGGTAATATTATACACCTGCAACGCACAGAGGGATCATCCATTCTTAAAGTAAATGTAAACACATGCAATGCACAGAGCAATCATCCACTCCTAGGTAAAGGTCAACACCTGCCTGTCGGAGATGGATCATCCATTCCTTATGTGAAGTTACACACCTGTATTTAACACAGGGAACATACATTCCTTAGGTAATAGTAAATACCTGCAATTCACACAGTGATCATAAATTCTGAAGATAAATGTAAATACCTACCATGCACAGAGGGAATGTCTGTTCCGTAGGTAGGGGAATACACCTGCCTTGCACAGAGGGATCATTCCTTAGGTAGTGGCAAACACCTGGAGTGATCAGAGAGATCATCGATTCCTTATATAACGGGAAACACCTGCCCTGAACAGAGGGATCATCTATTCCTTAGGTAAAGATCAACACCTGCATTGCACAGAGGATCATCCATGCCTTAGGTAAAGGCAAAAACCTGGATTTCACAGAGGGATCATCCATTCCTTAGGTGATGGTCAACAACTGCATCGCACAGAGGGATCATTCATACCTTAGGTAAAGGTCAACAACTGCCTGGCCCAAAGGGATCATCCATTTCTTATGTAAAGGTAAAAACCTGCATTGCACACAAAGAACATCCATTCCTTTTGTAAAGGTAAACACAGGCATTGAACAGAGGGATCATTCATTCCTGAGGTAATAGTAAACAGCTGCACTTCACAGAGGGATCAACCATTCCTAAGACAAATATAAACACCTGCAATGCACAGAAGCATCATCCATTCCTTAGGAAAAGCTAAAAACCTGCATTGCACAGAGGGATCATCCATTCCTTAGGTAACTGTAAAAACCTGCATTGAACAGAGGGATCATCCATTCCTTAGATAAGGGTAAGCACTTGCATTGAAGAGAGGGATCATCTATTCCTTAGGTAAAGATCAAAACCTATATTGCACAGAGGGTTTATGCCACTCAGTAGGTAAAGGTAAACACCTGCATTGCACAGAAGGTCATCCAATCCTTAGGTAAAGGTAAACACCTGCTTTGCACAGATGGATCATCCATTACTTAGGTAATGGTAATCAACTGCATTGAACAGAGATATAATCCATTCCTAAGATAAATGTAAACACTTGCATTGCCCAGAGGGATCATCCATTACTTAGATAAAGATAAACACCTGCATTGCACCGAGGGAATATCCATTACTTAGATAAAGATAAACACCTGCATTGCACAGAGGGATCATCCATTCCTTAGGTAATGGTAAACACCTGCATTGAACACAGGGATCATCCATGTCTTATATAAAGATACTCACTTACGTTGCACACAGAGAACATCCATTCCTGTTTTGAAGGTAAACACCTACATTGCACCCAGAAAACATTCATTCCTTTTTAAAGGTAAACACCGGCATTGAAGAGAGGGATATTTCATTCCTGAGGTACTAGTAAACACCTGCACTGCACAGAGGGATCATCCATTCCTAAGACAAATATAAACACCTGCAATGCGCATAGGCATCATCCATTCCTTAGAGAAAGCTAAACACCTGCATTGCACAGAGGGATCATCCATTCCTTATGTAACTGTAAACACTTGCATTGAACAGAGGGATCATCTATTCCTTAGATTATGGTAAACACCTGCATTGTAGAGAGGGATCATCTATTCTTTAGGTAAAGATCAACACCTCCATTGCAAAGAGGGTCATCTATTCCTTAAATAAAATTCAACATCTGCATTGCACAGAAGGTCATCCATTCCTTAGGAAAAGGACAACACCTGCATTGCACAGAGGGATCTTCCATTCACCTGGTAAATATAAACACCTGAATTACACAGAGGAATCATCCTTTCCTTAGATAAATGTAAACACCAGTATTGAACATAGGCATCTTCCATTTCTTAGGTAATACTAAACAACTGCATTGGACAGAGGGTCATCCATACCTTAGGTAACAGTGAACACCTGCATTGAACAGAGGGATTATCCATTGCTAAGATAACGGTAAACACCTGCATTGAACAGAGGGATCATCTATTCCTTAGGTCAAGATCAACACCTGCATTGCACAGAGGGATCATCCATTCCTTACATAATGGTAAACACCTGCATTGAACAGAGGGATTATCCATTCCTTAGATAAAGGTCAACAAGTACCTGGCCCAGAGGGATCATCCATTCCTTATGTAAAGGTAAAAACCTGCATTGCACACAGTGAACATCCATTCCTTTTGTAAACGTAAACACCAGCATTGACCAGAGGGATCTTTCATTCCTTAGGTAATAGTAATCACCTGCAATGCACAGAGGGATCATCCATTTCTTCTGTCAAGCTAAAAACCTGCATTGCACAGAGGGATCATCCATTCCTTAGGTAATGGTAACCACCTGGATTGCACAGAGGGATCATCCATTCCGTAGATAATGGTAGACACCTGCATGGAAGAGAGGGAACATCAAATCCTTAGGTAATGGTCAACACCTGCATTGCACAGAGGGATCATCCATTCCTTAGGTAAAGGTCAACACCTGCCTGGCCCAGAGGGATCATCCATTCCTTATGGTAAGGTAAACACCTGCATTTCACACAGAGAAAATCCATTCCTTTTGTAAAGGTAAACACCTGCATTGAAAAGAGGGATATTAATTCCTCAGGTAATAGTAAACACCTGCAAAGCACAGAGGGATTATGCATTCCTAAGACAAATATAAACACCTGCAACCCACAGAGGGATCATCCATTCCTTAGGTAAGGCTAAACACCTGGATTCAAAGAGGGATCATCCATTCCTTACATAGATGTAAACACCTGAATTGAACAGAGGAATCATCCAATCCTTAGATAATGGTAAGCACCTGCATTGAACAGAGGGATCATCCATTTCTTACGTAAATGTAAACACCTGCCTTGCCCAGAGGGTTCATCTATTCCTTAGGTAAAGGTGAACATCTGCATTGCACAGAGGGATCGTCCAATCCTTAGGTAAGGTCAACACCTGCATTGAACAGATGTGTCATTCCTTCCTTAGGAAAAACTCAACACGTGGCTGTCCAAGAGGGATCATTCCTTCCTTATGTAAAGCTAAACACCTGTATTACATACAGTAAACACCAGTTCCTTTGTTAATGGTAAACACCTGCATTGAACAGAGGGATCTTCCATTACTTGGGTAATAGTAAACACCTGCAACGCACAAGGCATCATCCATTCCTAAAGTAAATGTAAACACCTACAATGCACAGAGCGATCATGCATTCCTTACGTAAAGGTCAACACCTGCCTGGTGCTGAGGGATCATCCATTCCTCATGTGAAGTTAAACACCTCCATTGAACATTGGGAACATCCATTACTTTGATAAAGGTGAACACCTGCATTGAACAGAGGAATCTTCCATGCCATAGGTAATAGTAAACACCTGCAATGCACAGAGGGATCATCCATTCCTTAGGTGAAGGTCAACATCTGCATTGCACAGAGGGATCATCCATTAAATAGGTAAAGGTTAACAACTGACTGGCCCAGATGGATCATCCATTCCGTAAATTAAACACCTGCAATGCACAGAGGGATGATCCATTCCTTAGGTAATAGTAAACACCTGCATTGCACACAGGATCATCAATTCCTTTTGTAAATGCAAACACCAGCAATGCACAGAAGGATCATCTCATTCCTTAGGTAAGTGTAAACACCTGCAATGCACAGAGGGATCATCCATTCCTTAAGTAAAGGTAGAAACCTGGTTTGAAAAATCACCTTCTTTAGGTAAAGGTAAGCACCTGAATTGAACAGAGGGATCATCCATTCCTTAGGTAACATTAAACACCTGCATTGCACAGAGGGATCATCCATTCCATAGGTAATGGTAAACACCTGAGTTATCAGAGGGATCATCCATTCCTTAGGTAAAGGGGAACACCTGCATTGCACAGAGGGATCATCCAATCCTTAGGTAAGTTCAACACCTGCATTGAACCGATGTGTCATTCATTCCTTTGGTAAAGGTCAACAACTGCCTGTCCAAAAGGGAGCATCCCTTCCTTATGTGAATGTAAACATGTGCATTGCACACAGTAAACACCAGTTCCTTTGGTAAAGGTAAACACCTGCATTGAACAGAGGGATCTTCCATTCCTTAGGTAATAGTAAACCCCTACAACTCACAGATGGATCATCCATTCCTAAAGTAAATGTAAACACCTGCAATGCACAGAACGATCACCCATTCCTTAGGTAAAGGTCAGCACCTGCCTTGTCCAGATTGATCATCCATTCCTTATGTGAAGTTAAACACCTGCATTGAACACAGGGAACATCCATTACATTGGTAAATACAAACAAATTGCATTGAACAGACGGATCATCCATTCCTGAGGTAAAGGTAAACACCTGCATTGAACAGTGGGATCTTCCATTCCATACCAATAGTAAACCCCTGCAATGCACAGAGGGATCATCCGTTCCTTAGGTAAGGTAAACACCTGCATTGCACAGAAGGATCATCCATTCCTTAGTTATCTGTAAACACCTTCATTGAACAGAGGTGTCATATATTCCTTAGGTAAAGGTCAACATATTCATTGCACAGAGGGATCACCCATTCCTTAGGTAAAGTCAACACCTGCATTGTACAGAGTGGTCATCCATTCCTTAGGTAATGGTAAACACCTCCATTGCACAGAGGGATCATCCATTCCGTAGATAAAGGTAAACACCTGCGTTGCACAGAGGTATCATCCATTCCTTAGGTAATGGTCAACACCTGCACTGCACCGAAGGATCACCCATGTCTTATGTAAAGGTAAACACCTACATTGCACACAGAGAACATCCATTCCTTTTGTAAAGGTAAACACCTACATTGCACACAGAAAACATCCATTACTTTTGTAAAGGTAAAGACCGGCATTGAAGAGAGGGATCTTTCATTCCTCAGGTAATAGTAAACACCTGCACTCCACAGAGGGATCATCCATTCCTCAGACAAATATAAACACATGCAATGCACAGAGGCATCATCCATTCCTTTGTTAACTCTAAACAGCTGCATTGAACAGAGGGATCATCCATTCCTTAGATAAGGGTAAGCACCTGAATTGAACAGACGGATCATCTATTCCTTAGGTGAAGATCAACACCTGCATTGCAGAGAGGGATCATGTCATTCCTTAGGTAAAGGTAAACACCTGCATTGCACAGTGGGATCATCCATTCCTTAGGTAATGGTAAACACCTGGATTGCACAGAGGGATCATCCATTCATTATATAACATCAAACACCTGCATTGAACAGAGGGATCATTCATTCCTTACTTAAAGGTCAACACCTGACTTGCACTGAGATATCATCCATTCCTAAGTTAAAAGTGAACACCTGAAATGAACGGAACCATTGTCCATTCCTTAGGTAAGGGTAAACACCTGTATTGCACAGAGGGATCATGCTTTCCTTAAGTAAAGGTACAGACCTGCGTTGAACAGAGGGTTCATCCATTCCTTAGGTAACAGTGAAAACCTGCATTGAACAGAGGGATCATCTATTCCTCTAGGTTAAGATCAACACCTGCATTGCACAGAGGGATCATCCCATTCCTTAGGTAAATGTCAAAACCTGCCTGGCCCAGAGGGTTCATCCATTCCTAATGGAAAGAAGTGCATTACAAACAGGGAACATCCATTCCTTTGGTATAGGTAAACACCTGCATTGAACAGAGGGAGCATCCATTCCTTAGATAATGTTAAACACCTTCACTGAACACAGGGATCATCCATTGTTAGGTAATGGTCAACACCTGGATTGCACAGAGGGATCATCCAATCCTTAGGTAAGACCTGAACACCTCCATTGCACAGAGAGATAATCCATTCATTAGGTAAAGGTCAAAACCTGCCTGGCCCAGAGGGATCATCCGTTCCTTATGTAAAGGTAAACAAGTGCATTACACAATGGGAACATCCATTCCATTGGTAAAGGTAAACACCTGCATTGAACAGAGGGATATTCCATTCCTTAGGTAATAATAAACACCTGCAATGCACAGAGGGATCTTCCATTCCTTAGATAATGTTAAACACCTTCATTGAACAGAGGGATCATCCATTGTTAGGTAATGGTCAACACCTGCATTGCACAGAGATCATCCAATCCTTATGTAATGGTCAACACCTGTATTGCACAGAGGGATCATCCATTCCATAGGTAAAGATCAAAACCTGCCTGGCCCAGAGGGATCATCCTTTCCTAATGTAAAGGTAAACACCTGCATTGCACACAGAGAACATCCATTACATTTGTAAAGGTAAACACCTGCATTGAACAGAGGGATCATCCATTCCTTAGGTAATGGTAAACAACTGCATTGAACAGAGGTGTCATATATTCCTTAGGTAAAGATCAACATATTCATTGCACAGAAGGATCATCCATTCCTTAGGTAAAGGTCAACACCTGCATTGTACACAGGGATCATCCATTCCTTAGGTATAGGACAACACCTGCATTGCACAGAGGGATCATCCATTCCTTAAGTAATGATCACACCTGCATTGAAGAGATGGATCATCCATTACTTTGATAAAGGTCAAAACATGAATAGCACAGAAGGATCATCCATTCCTTATGTAATGGACAACACCTGCATTGCACAGAGGGATCATCCATTCCTTAGGTAAAGTTGAACACCTGCATTGCACAATGTGATCATTCATTATTTAGATAAATATAAACACCTGCATTGAGCAGAGGGATCATCCATTCCTTAGATAATGGTAAACACCTGCATTGAACAGAGGGATCATCCATTCCTTAGGTAAAGGTAAACACCAGCATTTCACAGAGGGATCATCCATTCCTTATGTAAGTGTAAACACCTGCATTGAACAGAGTGATGTTCCATTCCTAAAGTAAAAGTGAACAACTGCAATGCATATAGCGATCGTCCATTCCATATGTAAAGGTATACACCTGTTTGCACAGAAGGATAATCCATTCCTTTGGTAACTGTAATTACGTGCATTGAACACAGGGATCATCCATTCCTTTGATAATGGTAAACAACTGCATTGAACAGAGGGATCATCCATTCCTTAGGTAATGGTACACACCTGTATTGAAGAGAGGGATCATCCATTCCTTAGGTAAAGATCAACACCTGCATTGCACAGAGGGATCATCCCTTCTTTAGTTAAAGGTAAACACCTGCATTGAATAGAGGGATCTTCCATTCCTTATGTAAGGGTAAACACCTGCATTGCACACAGGGATCATCCATTCCTTAGGTAAAGATAGAAACCTGCGTTGAGCAGAGGGATCATCCTTCTTTACGTAAAGGTAAACACCTGTGTTGAACAGAGGTATCATACATTCCTTGAGAAAAGGTAAACACCTGTATTGAACAGAGGTATCATCCCATTCCTTAGGTAATAGTAAACACCTGAAAAGCACAGAGGGATCATCCCATTCCTTACATAAATGTAAACACCTGCATTGAATAGAGGGATCATCTATTCCTTACGTAAAGGTAAACACCTGCCATGCACACAGGGATCATCAATTCCTAAGGTAAATGTAAACACCTGTAATGCACAGAGAGATCATCCATTACTTAGGTAAAGGTCAACTCTAGCCTGGCTCAGAGGGATCATCCATTCCTTATGCACAGTTAAACACCTGCATTGCACACAGAGAACCTCCATTCCATTGTTAAACGTTAACACCTGCATTCATCAGAGGGATCTTCCATTCCTAGGTAATATTAAACACCTTCAATGCACAGAGTGATCATCCATTACTAAGGTAAAGGTGAACACCTGAGTGGTCCGAGGGATCATCCATTTCTTAGGTAAAGTCAACACCTGCCTGCCCAGAAGGATCATCCATTCCTTATGTAAATGTTAACACCTGCATTGCACACAGGGAACATCCATTCCTTTGGTAAAGGTAAACACCTGCATTGAACAGAAGGTGCACCGATTCCTTAGGGAAAGGTGAACACCTTCATTGAACTGAGGATTCTTCCATTTCTTAAGTAACAGTAAAAACCTGCAATGCAAAGATGAATCCTCCCTTCCTTAGGTAAAGGTAAACACCTGCAGTGCACAGAGGGTTCATCCATTCCTTATGTAGCAGTAAACTACTGCATTGAACAGAGGTATCATCTATTCCTTAGGTAAAGATACACCCTGCATTGCACAGAGGGATCATCCCATTCCTTAGGTAAAGATAAACACATCCATTGCACAGAGGGCTCATCCATTCCTTAGGTAAATGTAATAACCTGCAATGCACAGAGGGATCATCAATACCGAAGGTAAATGTAAGCACCTACAATGCACAGAGGGATCATCTATTCCTTAGGTAAGGGTATACGACTGCTTTGCTCTCGGGGTATCATCCATTCCTTAAGTAAAGGTAGAAACCTGGTTTGAAGAGAGTGATCATCCTTCTTTGGACAAATGTTGACACCTGCATTGACCAGAGGGATTATCCATTCCTTAGGTAACACTAAACACCTGCATTGCACATAGGAATAATCCATTACTTAGGTAATAGTAAACACGTGCACTGATCAAAGGGATAATCCATTCCCTAGATAACGGGAAACACCTGCATTGAACAGAAGGATCATCCATTCCTAAGATAACGGTAAACACCTGCATTGAACAGAGGGATCATCTATTCCTTAGGTAAAGTTAAACACCTGCATTGCACAGATGGATCACCCATTACTTAGGTAATGGTCAACACCTGCATTGAACAGATGGATCATCCATGTCTTATGTAAAAGTAAACACCTACATTGCACAAAGGGAACATCCATTCCTTATGTAAAGGTAAACACCTACATTACACACAGAAAACATCCATTCCTTTTTTAAAGGTAAACACCGGCATTGAACAGAGGGTTCTTTCATTCCTGAGGTAATAGTAAACACCTGCACTTCACAGAGGGATCATCCATTCCGAAGACAAATATAAACACCTGCAATGCACAGAGGCATCCATTCCTTAGGGAAAGCTAAAAACCTGAATTGCACAGATGGATCATCCATTCCTTAGGTAACTCTAATCACCTGCATTGAACAGAGGGATCATTCATTCCTTAGATAAGGGTAAGCACTTGTATTGAACAGAGGGATCATCTATTCCTTAGGTAAAGATCAAAACCTGTATTGCACAGAGGGTTTATGCCATTTCGTAGGTAAAGGTAACCCCTGAATTGCACAGAAGATCATCCATTCCTTAGGTAAAGGTAAACACCTGCATTGCACAGATAGATCATCCATTACTTAGGTAATGGAAATCAACTCCATTGAACAGAGGTATCATCCATTCCTTAGATAACGGTAAACACCTGCATTGAAGAGAGGGATCATCTATTCCTTAGGTAAAGATCAACACCTGCATTGCACAGAGGGATCGTCCATTCGTTAGGTAACTGTAAACATCTGCATTGAACAAAGAGATCATCCATTCCTTAGATAAGGGTAAGCACCTGAATTGAACAGATGGATCATCTATTCGTTAGGTGAATATCAACACCTGCATTGCACAGAGCGATCATATCATTCCTTAGGTAAAGGTAAACATCTGCATTGCACAGAGGGATTTCCATTACTTAGGTAATGGTAATCAACTGCATTGAACAGAGGTATCATCCATTCCTTAGATAACAGTAAACACCTTCGTTGAAGAGAGGGATCATCTATTCCTTAGGTAAAGATCAACACCTGCATTGCAAAGAGGGATCATCGATTCCTTAAGTAAAGTTCAACATCTGCATTGCACAGAAGATCATCCATTTCTTAGGAAAAGGACAACACCTGCATGGTTCAGAGGGATCATCCATTCATGAGGTAAATACAAAAACCTCCATTACACAGAGGAATCATCCTTTCCTTAAATAAATGCAAACACCAGCATTGAACATAGGCATCTTCCATTCCTTAGTTAATAATAACCAACTGTATTGGACAGAGGTATCATCCATTGCTACCATGACGGTAAACACCTGCATTGCACAGAGGGATCACCCATTTCTTCGGTCACGCTAATTCCCTGCATTGCACAGAGGGATCATCCATTCCTTAGGTAACTGTAAACAGCTGCATTGAACAGAGGGATCATCAATTCCTTAGATAAGGGTAAGCACCTGAATTGAAGAAACGGATCATCTATTCCTTAAGTGAGGATCAACACCTGCATTGAAGAGAGGAAACATCCAATCCTTAGATAATGGTCAACACCTGCATTGCACAGAGGGTTCATCCATTCCTTAGGTAAAGGTCAACACCTGTCTGGCCCAGAGGGATCATCCATTCCTTATGGTAAGGTAAACATCTTCATTTCACACAGAGAAAATCCATTCCTTTTGTAAAGTTAAAAGTCTGCATTGAACAGAGGGATCTTTCATTCCTTAGGTAATAGTAAACACCTGCAATGCACAGAGGGATTACACATACCTAAGACAAATATAAACGCCTTCAATGCACAGAGAGATCATCCATTCCTTAGGTAAGGCTAAAAACCTCCATTGCACAGGAGGATCATCTGTCCCTTTCGTAACTGTAAACACCTGCATTGAACAGATGGATCATCAAACCATAGATAAAGGTAAGCACCTGCATTGAACAGAGGGATCATCCATTCCTTAGGTAAATGTAAAGACCTGTCTTGCACAAAGGGATTATCTATTCCTTAGGTAAAGGTGAACACCTGCATTGCATAGAGGGATCATCCAATCCTTAGGTAAGTTCAACACTGGCATTGAACAGATGTGTCATTAATTCCTTACATAAAGGTCAACACCTGCCTGTCCAAGAGGGATCATTCCTTCCTTATGTAAAGCTAAACACCAGCATTGCATAGAGTAAACACCAGTTCCTTTGGTAAAGGTAAACACCTGTATTGCACCAAGGGATCATCCATTCCATTAGTAACTGTAAACACCTGCAATGCACAGATAGATCATCAATTCCGAAGGTAAATGTAAACACCTAACATGCACAGAGGGATCGTCTATTCCTTAGGTAAGGGTATACGCTACATTGCACCACAGGATTATCCATTCCTTAAGTAAAGGTAGAAAACTGGTTTGAAGAGATGGATCATCCTTCTTTAGGTAAAGGTAGACACCTTCGTTGAACAGAGGGATCATCCATCCCTTAGGTAAGATTAAACACCTGTATTGCACAGAGGGATCATCCATTCCTTAGGTAATGGTAAAAACCTGCAGTGATCAGAGGGATCATCCATTCCTTAGGTAATGGGAAACACCTGCATTGAACAGAGACATCATCTATTCCTTAGTCAAAGATCAACACCTGCATTGCACAGAGTGATCATATAATTTCTTAGGTTAAGGTAAACACCTGCATTTCACAGAGGGATCATCTATTCCTTAGGTAATTGTGAACACCTGCATTGCACAGAGGGATCATCCAATCCTTAGGTAAGTTCAAAACCTGCATTGAACAAATGTGTCATTCATTCCTAAGGTAAAGGTCAACACGTCCCTGTCGAAGAGGGATCATCCCTTCCTTATGTAGAAGTAATCACCTGCATTGCACACAGTAAACACCAGTTCCATTGGTAAAGGTCAACACCTGCATTGCACAGAGGGATCATCCATTCCTTAGGTATAGGACAACACCTGCATTGCACAGAGGGATCATCCATTCCTTAGGTAAAGGTCAACACCTGACTGGCCCAGAGGGATCATTCATAAATTATGAAAAGTTAAACACCTGCATTGCACACAAGGAACATTCATTCCTTAGGTAATAGTAAACATCTGCAATGCACAGAGGGATCATCTATACCTAAGATAAATGTAAACACCTAAAATGCACAAAGGGATCATCTATTCCTTATGTAAGGGTATAAACCTGCATTGCACAGGGGGATCTTCCATTCCTTAAGTAAAGGGAGAAACCTGAGTTGAACAGAGGGATCGTCCTTTTTAAGGTAAAGATAGACACCTGCATCGAACAGAGGGATCATCCATTCTTTACAGAACAGTAAACACCTGCATAGCACAGAGGAATCATCCATTCCTTAGGTAATGGTAAACACGTGAAGTGATCAGAGGGATGATCCATTACTTAGAAACCGGTAAACACCTGCATTGAGCAGAGGTATCAACCATTCTTTAGGTAACTGTAAACACCTGCATTGAACAAAGGGATCATCTTTTCCTTAGGTAAAGATCCACACCTAAATTGCACAGAGAATCATCCATTCCTTAGGTAAAGGTAAACACCTGGATTGCACAGAGTGATCAACCATTTCGTAGATAACGGTAAACACCTTCATTGAACAGATGGATAATCTATTTCTTAGGTAAAGATCAACACCTGCATTGCAGAGAGGGATCATCCATTACTTAGGTAAAGATAAACACCTACATTGCACAGAGGGATCATCCAATCCTTAGCTAATGGTAAATACCTGGGATCATCCATTCCTCAGATAACGCTACGCACCTGCATTTAACAGAGGGATCACCCATTCCTTAGGTAATGGTGAACATCTGCATTGCACAGAGGGATCATCTATTCCTTAGGTAAAGGTCAACACCTGTCTGGCCCAGAGGGATCATCAATTCGTTATGTAAAGGTAAACACCTGCATTGCACACAGGGAACATCCATTCCTTAGGTAATAGTAAACACCTGCAATGCACAGAGGGATCATGAATTCCGAAGGTAAATGTAAACACCTACCATGCAAAAAGGGATCATCTATACCTTAGTTAAGGTTATACACCTGCATTGCACCGGAGGATTATCCATTTCTTAAGAAAATGTAGAAACATGGTTTGAAGAGAGGGATCATCCATCTTTAGCTAAAGTTAGACACTTGCGCTGAACAGAGGGATCATCCATTCCTTAGGAAACATTAAACACCTGCATTTCACAGAGGGATCATCCATTCCTTAAGAAATGGTAAACACCTGCAGTGATCAGAGAGATTATCCATTCCTTAGATAATGGGAAACACCTGAATTGAACAGAGGAATCATCCATTCCTTATGTAAAGGTAAACACCTGCATGGCACAGAGGGATCTTCCATTCCTTAGGTAATGGCAAACATCTGGATTGCACAGAAGGATCATCCATTCTTTAGATAACATTAAACAGCTGCATTGAACAGATGGATCATCCATTCCTTAGATAATTGTCAACACCTGCACTGCACAGAGGGATCATCCATTCCTTAGGTAAAGGTCACCACCTGCCAGGCCCCGAGGGGTCATCCATTACTTATTGAAAATTAAAAACCTACATTGCACACAAGGAACATCCATTCATTTTGTAAAGTTAAACACCAGCATTGAACAGTGGGATCTTTCATTCCTTAGGTAATATTAAACACCTACAATGCCCAGAGTGATCATCCATTCCTAAGACAAATATAAACACCTGCAATGGACAGACGGATCATCCATTACTTAGGTCAAGCTAAAATCCTGCATTGCACAGAGGGATCATCCATTACTTAGGTAACTGCAAAGAGCTGCATTAAGGAGAGTGATCATCCACTCCTTAGATAAGGGTAAGCATCTGCATAGAACAGTGACATCATCTATTCCTTAGTCAAAGATCAACACCTCCCTAGGTAATGGTAAACACCTGCATTGCACAGAGGTATCATCCATTCCATAGATAACGGTAAAGACAAGCACTGAACACAGGTATCATCCATTGCTTAGGTAATGGTCAACAACTGCATTGCACAGTGGTATCATCCATTCCTTAGGTAAAGGTCAACACTGCCTGGCAGAGAGGGATCATCCATTCCTTAGGTAAGGTAAACACCTTCATTAAACACAGGGAACTTCCATTACATACTTACTAGTAAACACCTGCAATACACAGAGGTATCATCCATTCCTGAGGTAAGGTAAACATGTGCATTGCACAGAGGGATCATCCATTCCTAAGGTAACTGTAAACAACTTTATTGAACCGAAGGATCATCCATTCCTTCGATAATGGTAAACACCTGCTTTGTACAGAAGGATCATCCATGTCTTCTGTAAAGGTAAACACCTACATTGCAAAAAGAAAACATCCATTCCTTTTGTAAAGGTAAACACCTTCATTGCACACAGAAAACACCCATTCCTTTTGTAAAGTTAAACACCTGCATTGAACAGAGGAATCTTTCATTCCTGAGGTAATAGTAAACACCTGCACTGCACAGAGGGATCATCCATTGCTACGACAAATATAAACAACTGCAATGCACAGAGGCATCATCCATTCCTTAGGGAAAGCTAAAAACCTGCATTGCACAGAGGGATCATGCATTCCTTAGGTAAATGTAAACACCTTCATTGCACAGAAGGATCATATAATTCCTTAGGGAAATGTAAACACCTGCATTGCACAGAGGGATCAACCATTCTGTAGATAATGGTAAACACCTGCATTGAACAGAGGGATCATCCATTCCTTAGTTAGTGGTCAGCACCTGCATTGCACAGAAGGATCATCCATTCCTTACGTAAAGGTAATCAACTGCATTGCAAAACAGAGAAAATCCATTACTTTTGAAAAGGTAAACACCTGCATTGAACTTAGGGATCTTTTATTCCATAGGTAATAATAAACACGTGCAATGCACAGATGGATTATCCATTACTAAGACAAATATAAATGCCTACAATGCACAGAGGGATCATCCATTCCTTAGGTAAATATAAACACCTGTCATGCACAGAGGGATCTTCTATTCCTTAGCTAAAGTTGAACACCTGCATTGCACAGAGGGATCATCCAATCTTTATGTGAAGTTAAACACATGCATTGATCACAGGGAACATCCATTACTTTGGTAAAGGTAAACACATTGCATTGAACAGACGACGGATCATCCATTCCTGAGGTAAAGTTAAACACCTGCATTGCACAGAGCGATCATCAGTTCCATATGTAAAGATCAACACCTGCACTGCACAGAGGGATCATCCATTCCTTAAGTAAAGGTCAACAATGGAGTGGCCAAGAGGGATTATACATACCTTATGTAAAGGTAAACACCTGCATTGCACACAGGGAACCCCCATTCCTTAGGTAATAGAAACACCTGCAATGCACAGAGCGATCTTCAATTCCGAAGATAAATGTACGCACCTACAATGCACAGAGGAATCATCTATTCCTTAGGTAAGGGTATACACCTGCATTGCACTGGGGGATCATCCATTCATTAAGTAATGGTAGAAACCTGGTTTGAAGAGTGGAATCATCCTTCTTTGGGCAAAGCTAGACACCTTCGTTGAACACAGGTATCATCCATTCCGTAGGTGACATTAAACACCTGCATTGCACACAGGAATAATGCATTACTTAGATATTAGTAAACAGGTGTACTGATCAAAGGGATCATCCATTCCTTAGGTAACTGTAAACACCTGCATTGAACAGAGCTATCACCCAGTCCTAAGATAATGGTCAACACCTGCCTTGAGCAGAGGGATAACCTATTCCTTAGGTAAAGGTCAACACCTGCATTGCACAGAGGGATAATCCATTCCTTAGATAAAGATAAACACCTGCATTGCACAGAGGGATCATCCATTCCTTGGGTAATGGTAAACACCTGGATTGCACAGAGGGATCATCCATTCTTTAGATAACGGTAAACACCTGCTTTGAACAGAGGGATCATCCATTCCTTAGGTAAAGGTCAACACCTGCCTGGCACAGAGTGATCATCCATTCCTTATGTAAAGTTGAACACCTGCATTGCACACAGAGAACATCCATTCCTTTTGTAAAGGTAAACAACTGCATTGAACAGAGGGATATTTCATTCCTTAGGTAATAGTAAACACCTGCAATCAGCAGAGGGATTATCCATTCCTAAGACAAATATAAACGCCTGCAATGCACAGAGCGATCGTCCATTTCTTAGGTAAAGCTAAAAACCTGCATTGAACAGAGGGATCCTCCATTCCTTAAGTAAATTTAAACACCTGCCATGCACAGTGGGATCATCTATTCCTTAGGTAAAGGTGAACACCTGCATTGCACAGAGTGATCATCCAATCCTTAGGTAAGTTCAACCCTGCATTGAATAGATTGTCATTCATTCCTTAGGTAAAGGGCAACACCCGCCTGCCCAAGAGGGATCATCCCTTCCTTATGTATAATTCCTTAGGTAATGGTAAACCCCTGCATTGCACAGAGGGATCACCCATTCCTTACATAACTGTAAACACCTGCATTGAACAGAGGGATCATCCAATCCTTAGATAAGGGTAAGCACCTGCATTAAACAGAAGGATCATACATTCCTTACCTAAATGTAAACACCTGCCTTGCACAGAGGGATCATCTATTCCGTAGGTAAAGGTGAATACCAGCATTGCACAGAGGGGTCATCCAATACTTAGGTAAGTTGAACACCTGCATTGAACAGATGTTTCATTCATTCCTTAGGTAAAGGTCAACACCTGCCTGTCCAAGAGGGATCATTCCTTCCAAATGTAAAGCTAAACACCTGCCTTGCATAGAATAAACACCAGTTCCTTTGGTAAAGGTAAACACCTGCATTGAACAGAGGAATCTTCCATTACTTGGGTAATAGTAAACAGCTGCAACGCACAAGGGATCATCCATTCCTAAAGTAAATTTAACATCTGCAATGAACAGAGCGATCATGCATTCCTTAGGTAAAGGTCAAGACCTGCCTGGCGCAGAGGGATCATCCATTTCTTATGTGAAGATAAACACCTGCATTGAACACAGGGAACGTTCTTTACTTTGGTCAAGGTAAACACCTGCATTTAACAGAGGTTTCTTCCATTCCATAGGTAATAGTAAACACCTGCAATGCACAGAGGAATAATACATTCCTTAGGTAGGGGTAAACATCTGCATTGCACAGAGGGATCATCCATTCCTTAGGTAAAGTTCAACAACTGACTGGCCCAGAGGGATCTTCCATACCTATGTAAAGGTAAACACCTGCATTGCACACAGGGATCATCCATTCAATATGTAATAGTAAACACCTGCACTGCGAAGGGGGATCATCAATTCTGAAGGTCAATGTAAAAACCAACAATGCACAGAAGGATCATCTATTCCTTAGGTAAGTGTATACACCTGCATTGCCTCGGAGGATCATCCATTCCTTAAGTAAAGGTAGAAACCTGGTTTGAATAGAGGGATCATCCTTCTTTAGATAAAGCTAGACACATGTGTTGAACAGAGGGATCATCCACTCCTTAGGTACTGGCAAACACCTGCAGGGATCAGAGGGATTATCCATTTCTTAGATAACGGGAAACACCTGCATTGAACAGAGGGATCACACATTCGTTAGGTAACTGTAAACACCTGCATTGAACAGAGGGATCATCCATTTCCTAAGATAACGGTAAACAGCTGCATTGAACAGAGGGATCATCTATTCCTTAGGTAAAGATCAACACCGACATTGCACACAGAAACAAGCATTCCTTTTGTAAAGGTAAACACCTGCATTGAACAGAGGGATCTTTCATTCCTTAGGAAATAGTAAACACCTGCATTGCATAGAGGTATCACCCATTGCTAAGATAACGGTAAACAGCTGCATTGAACAGATGGATAATCTATTACCTAGGTAACTGTAAACAACTGCATTGAAAAGAGGGATAATCCATTCCTAAGATAACGGTAAACACCTGCACTGAACAGAGGGATCATCCATTCCTTAGGTAAAGGTCAACACCTGCATTGCTCAGAGGGATCATCCATTTCTTAGGTAAAGGTCAAAACCTGACAGGCCCAGAGGGATCATCCATACCTTATGTAAAGGTAAAAACCTGCATTGCACACAGGGAGCATCCATTCCTTAGGTAATAGCAAACATCTGTAAGACACAGAGTGATCATCCAATCCTAATGTAAATGTAAACACCTACAATGCGCAGAGGTATCGTCTATTCCTTAGGTAAGGGCATAAAACTGCATTGCACAGGGGGATCATCCATTCCTTAAGTAAAGGTAGAAACCTGCGTTGACCAGAGGAGTCATCCTTTTTAAGGTAAAGGTAGACACCTGCGTTGAACAGAGGGATCTCCATTCCTTACGGAACAGTAAACACCTGCATTGCACAGAGGGATTGTCCATTCCTTAGGTAATGGTAAACAAGTGCAGTGATCAAAGGGATCATCCATTCCTTAGATAACGGTAAACACCTGCATTGAACAGAGGGACCATCCATTCCTTAGGTAATGGTCAACAAGTGCTTGGCCCAGAGGGATCATCCATTCCTTATGTAAAGGTAAACACATGCATCGCACACAGAGAACATCCATTCCTTTTGTAAAGGTAAACACCTGCATGAACAGAGGGATATTTCATTCCTTAGGTAATACTAAACACCTGCAATGCACAGAGGGATTATCCATTCCACAAACAATAATAAACGCCTGCAATGCACAGAGGGATCATCCATTCTTTAGGTAAAGGTAAACACGTGCATTGAACAGAGGGATATTCCATTCCATAGGTAATAGTAAACACCTTCAATGCACTGAGGGATCATCCATTCCTTCGGTAATGGTAAACACCTTCATTGCACAGAGGGATCATTCATTCATTAGGTAACCGTAAACACATTATTTGAACAGAGGGATCATACATTCCTTAGATAATGGTAAAAACCTGAATTGAACAGAGGTGTCATATATTCATTGCGCAGAGGGATCATCCATTCCATAGGTAAAAGAAAACACGTGCATTGCAAAGAGGGATCTTCCATTCATTAAGTAATGATCAACAACTGCATTGCACAGAGGGATCATCCATTCCTTATGTAAAGGTCAACACCTGCATCGCACACAGAGAACATCCATTCCTTTTTTAAAGTAAACACCTGCATTGAACAGAGGGATCTTTCATTCCTTAAGTAATAGTAAATACCTGCCATGCACAGAGGGATTATACATTCCTCAAACAAATATAAATGCCTGCAATGCACAGAGGGATCATCCCTTCCTTAGGTAAGTGTAAACAGCTGCAATGAGCAGAGGGATCATCCAGTCCTATGATAACGGTAAACACCTGTATGGAACAGACGGATTATGTATTCCTTAGGTAAAGATCAACACCTGCATTGCACAGAAGGATCATCCATTCCTTAGGTAAAGGTCAAAACCTGCATTGCACAGAGGGATCATCCATTCCCTAGATATAGGACAACACCTGCATTGCACAGATGGATCATCCATTCCCCAGATATAGGACAACACTTGCCTTGCCTAGAGGGATCATTCATATCTTATATATAGGAAAATACCTGGATTGCAAACACGGAACATCCATACATGAGGTAATAGAAAACACCTGTAATACACAGAAGGATCATCAATTCTGAAAGTAAATGTAAACACCTACCTTGTACAGAGGGATCGTCTATTCCTTACGTAAGTGTATACACCTACATTGCAGCGGGGTTATCCATTCCTTAAGTAAAGGTAGAAACCTGCTTTGAAGAGATGGATCATCCTTCTTCAGGTAAAGGTAGACACCTGCCTTGAACAGAGGGATCATCCATTCCTTAGGTAAAATTGAACACCTGCATTATACGGAGGGGTCATCCATTCATTTGGTAATAGTAAACACCTGCGGTGATCAGAGACATCAACCATTCCTTGGATGACAGGAAACACCTTCATGAACAAAGAGTTCGTCCATTACTTAGGTAATTGTAAACACCAGAATTGAGCAGAGGGATCATCCATTCCTAAGATAACGGTAAACACCTATATGGAACAGAGGGACCATCTATTCCTTAGGTAAAGTTCAACACCTGCATTGGACAGAGGATCATCCATTCATTAGGTAAAAGTAAACACCTGCATTACACAGAGGGATCCTCCATTCCTTAGGTAATGGTAAACACCTGGATTGCACACAGAGAACATCCATTCCTTTTGTAAAGGTAAACACCAGAATTTAACAGAGGGATCGTTCATTCCTTAGGTAATAGTAAAAACCTGCAATGCACAGAGGGATCATCCATTCCTAAGACAAATATAAACACCTGCAATGAACAGACAGATCATCCATTCCTTGGGTGAAGCTAAACACCTGCATTGCACAGAGGGATCATCCATTCCTTAGGTAACAGTAAACACCTGCTTTAAACAGAGGGATCATCCATTCCTTACATGTCAGTTAACAACTGCATTGAAAAGAGGGATCATCAATTCCTTAGGTAATAGTCAACACCTGCATTGCACAGAGGGATTGTCCATTCCTTAGGCAAAGGTCAACAGCTGCCTGGCCCAGAGGGATCATCCATTTGGTATGTAATGGTCAACACCTGCATTGAACAGAGGGATCACCAATTCCCTAGGTAAAGGACAACTGCCTGGCACAGAGAGATCATCCAATCCTTAGTTAAAGGTCAACACCTGCATTGCACAGAGGGATTATCCATTCCCTAGGTATAGGACAACACCTGCATTGCACAGAGGGTTCATCCATTCCTTAGGTAAAGGTCAACACCTGCCTGGCCCAGAGGGATCATCCATACCTTATGTATAGGTAAATACCTGGTTTGCATACGGGGAACATCCATTCCTTAGGTAATAGTAAACACCTGCAATGCACAGAGTGATCATCAATTCCGAAAGTATATGTAAACACCTACTTTGCACAGAGGGATCATCTATTCCTTAGGTAAGGGTATACACCTACATTGCACCGGGGGATTATCCATTGTGAAATAAAGGAAGAAACCTGGTTTGAAGAGTTGGATCATCCTTCTTTAGGTAAAGGTAGACACCTGCCTTGAACAGAGGGATCATCCATTCCTTAGGTAAAATTAAACACCTGCATTGCACACAGGGATAATCCATTCCTTTGGTAATAGTAAACAACTGCAGTGATCAGAGACATCATCCATTCCGTAGATGACTGGAAACACCTGCATGAACAAAGGGATCATCCATTACTTAGGTAATTGTAAACACCAGAATTGAGCAGAGGGATCATCCATTCCTAAGATAACGGTAAACACCTGTATGTAACAGAGGGATCATCTATTGCTTAGGTAAAGATCAACAACTGCATTGCACAGAGGATCATCCATTCCTTAGGTAAAGGTAAACACCTGCATTGAACAGAGGGATCATCCATTCCTTAGGTAATGGTAAACACCTGGATTACACACAGAGAACATCCATTCCTTTTGTAAAGGTAAACACCAGAATTGAACAGAGGGATCTTTCATTCCTTAGGTAATAGTAAACACCTGCAATGCACAGAGGGATCATCCATTCCTAAGACAAATATAAACACCTGCAATGAACAGACAGATCATCCATTCCTTGGGTGAAGCTAAAAGCCTGCATTGCACAGAGGGTTCATCCTTTCCTTAGGTAACAGTAAACAGCGGCTTTAAACAGAGGGATCATCCATTCCTTACATGTCAGTTAACAACTGCATTGAAAAGAGGGATCATCAATTCCTTAGGTAATAGTCAACACCTGCATTGCACAGAGGGATTGTCCATTCCTTAGGCAAAGGTCAACAGCTGCCTGGCCCAGAGGGATCATCCATTTGGTATGTAATGGTCAACACCTGCATTGAACAGAGGGATCACCAATTCCCTAGGTAAAGGACAACTGCCTGGCACAGAGAGATCATCCAATCCTTAGTTAAAGGTCAACACCTGCATTGAACAGAGGGATCATCCATTCCCTAGGTATAGGACAACACCTGCATTGCACAGAGGGATCATCCATTCCTTAGGTAAAAGTCAACACTTGCCTGGTCCAGAGGGATCATCCATAACTTATGTATAGGTAAATACCTGGATTGCACACAGGGAACATCAATTCCTTAGGTAATAGTAGACACCTGCAATGCACAGAGTGATCATCAATTCTGAAAGTAAATGTAAACACCTACCTTGTACAGAGGGATCATCTATTCCTTAGATAAAGGTATAGACATACATTGCACCAGGGGATTATCCATTCCTTACATAAAGGTAGAAACATGCTTTGAAGAAATGGATCATCCTTCTTTAGGTAAAGGTAGACACATGCCTTGAACAGAGGGATCATCCATTCCTTAGGTAAAATTAAACACCTGCATTGCACACAGGGATCATCCATTCCTTTGGTAATAGTAAACACCTGCGGTGATCAGAGACATCATCCATTCCTTAGATGACGGGAAACACCTTCATGAACAAAGGGTTCATCCATTACTTAGGTAATTGTAAAAACCAGAATTGAGCAGAGGGATCATCCATTCCTAAGATAACGGTAAACACCTGTATGGAACAGAGGGATCATCTATTACTCAGGTAAAGAACAACACCTGCATTGCATAGAGGATCATCCATTCCTTAAGTAAAGGTAAACACCTGCATTGCATAGAGGGATCATCCATTCCTTAGGTAATGGTAAACACCTGGAATGCACACAGAGAACATCCATTCCTTTTGTAAAGGTAAACACCAGAATTGAACAGAGGGCTCTATCATTCCTTAGGTAATAGTAATAACCTGCAATGCACAGAGGGATCATCCATTCCTAAGACAAATATAAACACCTGCAATGAACAGACAGATCATCCATTCCTTGGGTGAAGCTAAAAACCTGCATTGCACAGAGGGTTCATCCATTCCTTAGCTAAGTGTAAACAACTGCTTTAAACAGAGGGATCATCCATTCCTTACATGTCAGTAAACAACTGCATTGAAAAGAGGGATCATCTATTCCTTAGGTAATAGTCAACACCTGCATTGCACAGAGGGATTGTCCATTACTTAGGTAAAGGACAACAGCTGCCTGGCCCAGAGGGATCATCGATTCCTTATGTAATGGTATACACCTGCATTGAACAGAGGGATCATTAATTACTTAGGTAAAGGACAACACCTGCCTGGCCCAGAGGGATCATCCATTCCTTAGGTAAAGGTAGACACCTGCATCGCAGACAGAGAAAATCCATTCCTTTTGTAAAGGTAAACACCTGCATTGAACAGAGGGATCTTTGATTCCTTAGGTAATAGTGAATGCCTGCAATGTACAGAGGGATTATCCATTCCTCAAACAAATATAAACGCCTGAAATGCACAGAGGGATCATCCATTCCTTAGGTAAAGGTAACCACCTGCATTGAACAGAGGGATCTTCCACTCCATAGGTAATAGTAAACACCAGCAATCCACAGAGGGATCATCCATTCCTTAGGTAAGGGTAAACACCTGCATTGCGCAGTGGGATCATCCATTAATTGGGTAACTGTAAACACCTTCATTTAACAGAGGGATCATACATTTCTTCGATAATGGTAAACACCTTCATTGAACAGATGTGTCATATAATCCTTAGGTAAAGGTGAACATATTCATTGCACAGAGGGATTATCCATTCCTTAGATAAAGGTCAACACCTGCATTGCACTGAAGGATCATCCATTCCTTAAGCAAAGGTCAACACCTGCGTAGCCAGAGGGATCATCCATATTTTATGTAAAGGTAAACACCTGCATTACACACAGGTAACATCCATTCCTTAGGTAATAGTAAATGCCTGCAATGCACAGAGGGCTCATCAATTCCGAAGGTAAATACAAACACCTACCATGCACACAGGGATCGTCTATTCCTTAGGTAGGGTATACACCTGCATTGCACCGAAGGGTTATACATTCCTTAAGGAAAGGTGGAAACCTGGTTTGAAGGGATTGATCATCTTTCTTTAGGTAAAGGTAGACAGCTGCTTTGAACAGAGGGATCAGCCATTCATCAGGTAACATTAAATTCCTGCATTTCACAGAGGGATCATCCATTCCTTATGTAATGGTCAACAACTGCATTGCACAGAGGGATCATCCATTCCGTAGGTAAAGGTCAACACCTGCCTGTCCCAGAGGGATCATCCATAACTCATGTAAATGTAAATACCTGCATTGCACACAGGGAACATCAATTCCTTAGGTAATATTAAACACCTGCAATGCACTTAGGGATCATCAATTCCAAAGGTAAATGTAAACACCTACCATACACAGAGGGATCGTCTCTTCCTTAGGTAAGCATATAAACCTGCATTGCACCGGGGGAATATCCATTCCTTAAGTAAAAGTACAAACCTCGTTTGAAGAGATGGATCATCCTTCTTTAGGTAAAGGTTGACACCTGCATTGAACAGGGGGATCTTCCATTCCTTAGGTAACATTAAACACCTGCATTGTACAGATGGATCATCTATTCCTTTGGCAAAGATCAACACCTGCATTGCACAGATGGATCATATAATTCCTTAGTTAAAGGTAAATACCTGCATTGCACAGAGGGATCATCCATTTCTTACCTAATGGTAAACACCTGAATTGCACAGAGAGATCATCCATTCCATAGATACCGGCAAACACCAGCATTGAACAGAGGGATCATCCATTCCTAAGGTAATGGTAAACACCTGCATTTAACAGAGGGCTCATCTATTCCTTAGGTATAGTTCAACACCTGCATTGCACAAAGGGATCATCCATTGCGTAGATAACGGTAAACACTTGCATAAAACAAAGTGATCATCCATTCCTTAGGTAAAGGTCAACACCTGTATTGAACAGATGTGTCATATATTCCATAGGTAAAGGTGAACATATTCATTGCACAGACGGATCATCCATTCCTTAGGTAAAGGTCAACACCTGACTGGCACAGGGGGATCATCCAAACCTTATGTGAAGGTAAAAACCTGCATTGCACACAGGGAATATCCATTCCTTAGGTAACAGTAAACATCTGTAATGCACAGAAGGATCATCCAATCCTAAGGTAATTGTAAACACCTACAATGCACAGAGGGATCATCTATTCCTTAGGTAAGGGTATACAACTGCATTGCACAGGTGGAACATCCATTCCTTACGTAAAGGTAGAAACCTGCGTTGAACAGAGGGATCATCCCTTTTAAGGTAGACACCTGCGTTGAACAGAGGGATCATCCATTCCTTATGGAACAGTAAACACCTGCATTACACACTGGGAACATCCATTCCTTAGGTAATGGTAAACACGTGCAGTGAGCAGAGGGATCATCCATTCTTTAGATAAAGGTAAACACCTGTGTGGCAGTTTGAATATATGTCCCCCAATATATTCACTGTTTTATAAGTTATAGTTTGTATCTGCAATCACCTTGCTAGAGGCAATGTCACTAGGGGCTAGTCTTAAGGTGTGGGTTTGAGATTCCATTCTAAAGATATGCAAATGCGCCTAGCAGGAGTTCCTGAAGTGTGCTGTGGTGGCTAGTTGGCTTTTCTCTCTCTGCTTGGCCTTGTGAGGGCAGGCTGCTTCTCCTGCCATTATGGAACTTCCCCTGGATCTGTAAGCTTCAATAAATAATATCCCTTCCTCCATAACTGTGCCTGGTCTGGAAGTTCATCTCAGTGAACCTGAAGCTGTCTGCTACAACCTGCATTGAACAGAGGGATCAACCATTGTTTAGATAACTGTAAACACCTGAATTGAACAGAGGGATCATCAATTCTGAAGGTAAATGTAAGCACGTACAATGCACAGAGGGATCATCTATTCCTTATGTAAGGGTATACACCTGCATTGCACTAGGGGATCATCCATTCCTTTAGTAAAGGTAGAAAACTGGTTTGAAGAGAGGAATCATCCTTCTTTGGGCAAAGCTAGACACCTGCGTTGAACAGAGGGATCACTCAATCCTTAGGTAACATTAGACACCTGCATTGCACAGAGGAATCATGCATTACTTAGGTAATAGTAAACACTTGCACTGATCAAAGGGATCATCCATTCCTTAGATAACGGAAACACCTGCATTGAACAGAGGGATCACCATTCCTAAGATAACGGTCAACACCTGCATTGAACAGAGGGATCATCTATTCCTTAGGTAAAGAACAACACCTGTGTTGCACAGAGGGATCATCCATTCCTTAGATAAAGGTAAGCACCTGCATTGCACAGAGGGATCATCCATTCCTTACGTAATGGTAAACACCTACAGTGCACAGAAGGATCATATAATTCCTTAGGTAAAGGTAAATACCTGCATTGAACAGAGAGATCATCCATCCTTAGGTAATGGTCAACACCTGCATTGCACAGAGGGATCATCCATTCCTTAGGTAAAGCTCAATACCTGCCTGGCACAGAGGGATCATCCATTCCTTATGTAAAGGTAATCAACTGGATTGCACACAGAGAACATCCATTCCTTTTGTAAAGGGAAACACCTGCAATGAACAAAGGGATCTTTTATCCCATAGGTAATAGTAAACACATGCAATGCGCAGAGGGATTATCCATTCCTAACTCAAATATAAACGCCTCCAATGTACAGAGGGATCATCCATTCCTCAGGTAAAGCTAAAAACCTGCATTGAACAGAGGGATTCTCCATTCCTTAGAAAAGGGTACACACCTGTATTGAACAGTGATCATCCATTCCTTAGGTAAGGGTAAACACCTGCATTGAACAGAGGGATCATCCATTCCTTAGGTAAATGTAAACACCTGCCCTGCACAGAGGAATCATCTAGTCCTTAGCTAAAGGTGAACACCTGAATTGCACAGATGGATCATCCAATCCTTATGTGAAGTTAAACACCTGCATTGAACAAAGGGAACATCCATTACTTTGGTAAAGGTAAACACATAGCATTGCACAGAGGGATCATCCATTCCTGAGGAAAAGGTAAACATCTGCATTTAACAGAGGGATCTGCCATTCCATAGTTAATAGTAAACACCTGCAATGCACTGAGGAATCATCCATTCCTTAGGTAAGTTAAACACCTGCATTGCACAGAGGGATCATCCATTCCTTAGGTATAGGACAACACCTGCATTGCACAGAGGGATCATCGATTCCTTATGTAAAGATCAACAACTGTATTTCCCAGAGGGATCATCCATTCCTTAGGTAAAGGGCAACACTTTACTGTCCAAGAAGGATCATACATAACTTATATAAAGGTAAACACATGCATTGCACACAGGGAACATCGAATCCTTAGGTAATAGTAAACACCTGCAATGCACAGAGTGATCATCAATTTGCAAGGTAATTCTAAGCACCTACAATGCACATAGGGATCATCTATTCCTTAGGTAAGGGTATACACCTGTATTGCACTGGGGGATCATCCATTCCTTAAGTAAAGGTAGAAAACTGGTTTGAAGAGACGGATCATCCTTCTTTGGGCAAAGCTAGACACCTGCATTGAACAGAGGGATCATCCATTCCTTATGTAACAGTAAACACCTGCATTGCACAAAGGAATCATGCATTACTTAGGCATTAGTAAACACCTGTACTGATCTAAGTGATTATCCATTCCTTAGACAATGGGAAACCCCTACATTGAAAAGAGGGATCATCCATTCCTTAGGTAACTGTAAACACCTGCATTGAACAGAGCTATCACCCATTCATAAGATAACTGTCAACACCTGCATTGAATAGAAGAATCATCTATTCCTTAGGTAAAGATCAACACCTGCATTGCACAGAGGGATCATCCATTCCTTAGATAAAGGTAAACAACTGCATTGCACAGAGGGATCATCCATTCTTTAGGTAATGGTAAACACCTCGATTGTACAAAGGGATCATCCATTCTTTAGATAACGTTAAACACCTGGATTGAACAGAGGGATCATCCATTCTTTAGGTAATGTTCAACACCTGCATTGCACAGAAGGGTCATCCATAACTTATGTAAAGGTAAACTCCTTCATTGCACACAGAAAACATCCATTCCTTTTGTAAAGGTAAACACCTGCATTGAACAGAGGGATCTTTCATTCCTGAGGTAATACTAAACACCTGCACTGCACAGAGGGATCATCCATTCCTAGGACAAATATAAACACCTGCAATGCACAGAGGCATCATCCATTCCTTAGGGAAAGCTAAAAACCTGCATTGCACAGAGGGATCATCCATTCCTTATGTAACTGTAAACAGCTGCATTGAACAGAGGGTCATCCATTCTTTAGAGAGGGTAAGCACCTGAATTAAACAGACGGATCATCTATTCCTTATATGAAGATTAACACCTGCTTTGCACAGAGAGATCATATCATTCCTTAGGGAAATGTAAACACTTGCATTTCACAGAGGGATCATCCATTCCTTAGGTAATCGTAAACAACTGGATTGAACAGAGGGATCATCCATTCCTTAGATAACATTAAACACCTGCATTGAACAGACGGATCATCCATTCCTTACGTAATGGCCAACACCTGCATTGCACAGAGGGATCATCCATTCCTTAGGTAAAGGTCAACACCTACCTGGCCGAGAGTGATCATCCATTCCTTATGTAAAGGTAAAAACCTGCATTGCACACAAAGAACATCTATTCCTTTTGTAAATGTGAACACCAGCATTGATCAGAGGGATCATTCATTCCTTCGGTAATACTAAACACCTGCATTGCCTATAGTGATCATCCATTCCTAAGACAAATATAAACACCTGCAATGCACAGATGGATCACCCATTCCTTAGGTCAAGCTAAAAACCTGCATTGTATACGGGCATCATCCATCCCTTAGGTAACTGTGAACAGCTGCATGGAACAGAGGGATCATCCATTCCTTAGATAAGGGTTAGCACCTGCATTGAATAGAGACCTCATCTATTCCTTAGGAAAATATCAACACCTGCATTGCACAGAGGGATCATCCATTCCTTAGGTAATGGTAAACACCTGGATTGAACAGAGGGATCATCCATTCCGTAGATAACAGTAAACACCAGCATTGAACAGAGGGATCATTTATTCCTTAGGTAATGGTCAACACCTGCATTGCACAGAGGGATAATCCATTCCTTAGGTAAAGGTCAACACCTGCCTGGCAGAGAGGGGTCATCCATTCCTTATGTAAAGGTAAACACCGGCATTGTACACAGAGAACACCCATTCCTTTTGTAAAGAAAACACCTGCATTGAACAGAGGTATCTTCCATTCCTTAGGTAATAGTAAACACCTGCAACTCACAGAAGAAACATCCATTCCTAAAGTAAATGTAAACACCTGGAGTGCACAGAGCGATCATACATTCCTTAATTAAAGGTCAACACCTGCCTGGCCCAGAGGGATCATCCATTCCTTATGTGAAGTCAAACACCTCTATTGAACACAGGGAACATCCATTACATTGGTAAAGGTAAACACATTACATTGAACAGACAGATCATTCATTCCTGAGGTAAAGGTAAACACCTGCATTGAACAGAGAGATCTTCCATTCCATAGCTAATAGTAAACCCCTGCATTGCACAGAGGGATCATCCATGCCTTCAGTAATGGTAAACACTGGGATTGCACAGAGGGATCATCCATTCCTTCGATAACGTTAAACACCTGCATTGATTACAGGGATGATCCATTTCTTAGGTAATGGTAAACACGTGCATTGCACAGAGCGATCATCCATTCCTTAGGTAAAGGTCAACACCTGTCTGGCCAAAGGGATCATGCATTCCTTATGTAAAGCTAAACACTTGCATTGCAGAGGGAACATCCATTCCTTAGGTAATATTAAACGCTTGTTTTGCACAGAGTGATCATCAATTCCGAATGTAAATGTAGACATGTACAATACACAGAGGGATGGTCTATTCCTGAGGTAAGGGTATAGGCCTGTATTGCCCCGGAGGATCATCCATTCCTTAAGTAAAGGTAGAAAGCTGGTTTGAAGAGAGGGATCATCCTTTTTAGGTAAAGGTAGACACCTGCATTGAACAGAGGGATAATCCATTCCTTAGGTAACATTAAACACCTGCATTGCACAGAGGGATCATCCATTCCTTAGGTAATGATAAACACCTGCAGTGATGAGAGGGATCATCCATTCCTTAGATAACGGGAAACACCTGCATTGAACAGAGAGATCATCCACTTCCTAAGATAACGGTAAACCACTGCATTGAACAGAGGATCATCTATTCCTTAGGTAAACGTTAATACCTGCATTGTACAGAGGGGTCATCCATTCCTTAGGTAAAGGTAAACACGTGCATTGCACAGAGGGTTGATCAATTCCTTAGGTAATGGTAAACACCTGCATTGCACAGAGAGATCATTCATTCCTTAGGTAAATGTCAACACCTGCCTGGCCAAAGGGATCATCCATTCCTTATATAAAAACCTGCCTTGTACACTGAGAACATCCATTCTTTTGTAAAGGTAAACGCCACCATTGAACAGAGGGATCTTACATTCCTTAGGTAATACTAAACACCTACACTGCACAGAGTGATCATCCATTCCTAAGACAAATATAAACACCTGCAATGCACAGAGGGATCATCCATTCCTTAGGTAACTGTAAACAGCTGCATTGAACAGAGGGATCATCCATTCCTTAGGTAATGGTAAATACGTGGATTGCACAGAGGGATCATCCACTCCATAGATAACGGTAAACACCTACATTGAACAGAGGGATTATCCATTCCGTAGGTAATGGTCAATACCTGCATTGCACAGAGGGATCATCCATTCCTTAGGTAAAGGTTAATACCTGCATTGTAGAGAGGGATCATCCTTTCCTTAGATAACGGTAAACACCTGCATAGAACAAAGGGGTCATATATTCCTTAGGTAAAGGTGAACATAGTCATTGCACAGAGGGATCATCCATTCCTCAGTTAAGGTTAATACCTGCATTGTACAGAGAGGTCATCCATTCATTAGGTATAGGACAACACCTCCATTGCACAGAGGGATCATCCATCCTTAAGTAAAAATCAACACCTGCAATGAACAGAGGGTTCATCCATTCCTTAGGTATACAACAACACCTCCATTGCACAGAGGGATCATCCATTCCTTAATTAAAAATCAACACATGCATTGAACAGAGGGATCATCCATTCCTTAAGAAAAGGTCAACACCTGCATTGCACAGAGGGATCATCCATTCCTTAGGTATAGGAGAACACCTGCATTGCACAGAGGTATCATTGATTCCTTAATTATAGATCAACACCTGCATTGCACAGAGGGATCATCCACTCCTTAGGTAAAGGTCAAAACCTGAGGGGCCGAGAGGTATTATGCATACCTTATGTAAAGGTAAACACCTGCATTAAGACAGGGAACATCCATTCCTTAGGTAATAGTAAACACCTGCAATGCACAAAGGGATGATATATTCCTTAGGTAAGGGTATACACCTGCATTGCACTGGGGTATCATCCATTCCTTAAGTAAAGGTAGAAACCTGGTTTGAAGACAGGGATCATCCTTCTTTGGGCAAAGGTAGACATATGTGTTGACCAGAGGGATCGTCCATTCCTTAGGTAATATTAAACACCTGCATTGCAGAGAGGAATCATCCATTACATAGGTAATAGTAAACACTTGCACTGATCAAAGGGATCATCCATTCCTTAGGTAAATATTAACACCTGCCCTGCACAGAGGGATCATCCAATCCTTAGGTAAAGATCAGCACCTGCATTGCACAGAGGGTTTATGCAATTCCGTAGGTAAAGATAAACACCTGTATTGCACAGAAGGTCATCCATTCCTTAGGTAAAGGTAAACACCTGCATTGCACAGATGGCTCATCCATTACTTCGGTAATGGTAATCAACTGCATTGAACAGAGGTATCATCCAATCCTTAGATAATGGTATACAACTGCGTTGAAGAGAGGGATCATCTATTCTTTGCTAAAGATCAACACCTGCATTGCAAAGAGGGATCATCGATTCCTTAAGTAAAGTTCAACATCTGCATTGCACAGAAGGTCATCTATTCCTTAGGAAAAGGACAACACATGCATTGCAGAGAGGGATCATCCATTCACAAGGTAAATATAAACACCTCCATTACACAGAGGAATCATCCTTTCCTTAGATAAACATAAACACCAGCATTGAACATAGCCATCTTCCATTCCATTCCTTAGGTAATAAACAACTGCATTGGATAGAAGGATCATCCATTCCTTAGGTAAGAGTAAACACCTGCATTGAACAGAGGGATCATCTATTGCTAAGATAATGGTAAACACCTGCATTGCAGAGAGGGATCATCTATTCCTTAGTTAAAGATCAACACCTGCATTGCACAGAGGGATCATCCATTCCTTAGGTAAAGATCAGCACCTGCATTGCACAGAGGGATCATCCATTCATTAGATAATGGTAAAAACCTGAATTGAACAGAGGCTTTATCCATTCCTTAGGTAATGGTCAACACCTGCATTGCACAGAGGCATCATCCATTACTTAGGTAAAGGTCAACACCTGCCTGGCCCAGAGGGATCATCCATTCCTTATGTAAAGTTAAAAACCTGCATTTCACACAGTAAACATCCATTCCTTTTGTAAATGTAAACACCAGCATTGACTAGAAGGATCTTTCATTACATAGGTAATAGTAAACACCTGCAATGCACAGAGAGATCGTCCATTTCTTGGGTCAAGCTAAAAACCTGCATTGCACAGGGGGATCATCCATTCCTTAGGTAAGTGTAAACAGCTGTATTGAACAGAGGTATCATCCATTCCTTAGATAACGGTAAACACCTGCTTTGAAGAGAGGGAACATCTGTTACTTAGGTAAAGATCAACACCTGCATTGTAAAGAGGGATCATTGATTCCTTAAGTAAAGTTCAACATCTGCTTTGCACATAAGGTCATCCATTCCTTAGGAAAAGAACAACACCTACATTGCACAGAGGGGTCTTCCATTCACAAGGAAAATATAAACACCTCCATTACACAGATGAATAAACCGTTACTTAGATAAATGTAAACACCAGCATTGAACATATGCATCTTCCATTCCATTTTTTAGGTTATAATAAAGAACTGCATTGGATAGAGGGATCATCCATTCCTTAGGTAACAGTAAACACCTGCATTTAACAGAGGGATCATCTATTCCTTAGGTAACTGTAAACACCTGCATTGAAAATAGGGATCAGGGTTCCAGGTAAGATGGTGGCATAGGATCCACGCCAAACCGCATCAGGAGGGAATCAAGAAAAACTACGCTCATCTGAGGAAGAGAGCAGAATATTTTCTCCGTGAAATAGCAGAAAAGCAAAAGACAGCCAGAAACCCACTGTGGAGAGTTCGGCCCCCGGCAGTTCACTCCCCAACGGCCCCACACTGCCACGGGCTCAGCATCCGCAGGCTCCCCATCCGCGGGCTCCCCAGTCGCGGAATCCCCATCCACGGGCTCAGCATCCGCGGGCTCCCAGCGGCTTCGCTCCACCCCGAGGGCACCCCAGCAGCTCCACTTCACTCAGCTGGCTCCCCAACGGATCAGCGCCAAGGCTCCAACCCTCGGTCCAAAGCTGCCAACCAGATCAGCTAAACCCCGCTGAGCATCTGCTGCAAACGCCGCCCGAACAAACAAACAAAAAAGGGACTTTTCAACCTCATCAGTCTCCTCACAGAGCCCAGAAATCAAAGAAAAATCTGCGGAGCTACTGAAAGAGACACACACCGTGAGTTGCTGCAGGCTTCCTGAACTCTCCCATCCCCAAGTCATAAGTTCCAAGGGAATTGGTAGAATCAAACAACAACCAGTGGCAAATTTGAACCACATCGTCAACACTGGCCCCAGCTTACCTTACCCAAGCTCCACAGCTCAGGGAACGAGGTGGGCACCCAGGATTGGTGAGTTTAAAAGCCACACCAAAAGATAACAAAGGCCTGCATTGGAAGTGCTAACCACTCTTTCCAGGTCAAGGAAGGGTATGTATTACATATGTGTGGGTGGCTTTACCATTTTCAAATAAGCTGAATATGAGGGGTTGAATATTGCTATCTGTACTATTTATAGATTTAAAGGGCCTTTATCTTTTGCTTCAGTTATTATTGAGAACAGGGTCTGATTCCCAAGGGATTTTGACCCTATAGGACTGTTTGTCTCAATTCTCACACTTGTACACTCTGTGTTCATGTTAATTGAATGTGTATTTTGCTCTGTTGAAGTTTAGAACTTGCCTCTAAATTGTTCCACCAGTCCACTACAATACTTGCTTAACAAGCAAACTCAACAGCTAGGAGTACTTCTACTTAGGTACAAGTGCTACACTTGACACCTTAAACTCATATCCTGAAATTATATAAAGGTGGATCACAACAGCTAAGAACACTGAAGATAAATAGGAAACATAAGCATCAAAGCAATCCAGGATGCAAAAGTGACTACATTATAATACAAGAAACACAAAGAATCAAGACAATGCAATCCCACCAAAAATTGCAAATCCATCAGAAAGGTCCAACAATAAGACTGTTTTAGATGAAATTACTGACAAAGATTTCAAGGGAATGATGATATCTATGCTCAAAGAAATGAAAGAAGAAATGAAAGCCATCCGAGAAGAAAACAAAGGAATTAGAGAAGAAAACAAACTGTTGAAGGAGATTACAGAGAAACAGTTTAATGAAATAAAAAGGTCATTAGAGGACATGAACAAGGAAATCGAACTACTGAAGAAAAACCAGGCTGAAATCTTAACCCTGAAGAACAGAGTCAGTGAAATAAAAAAACTCCGTGGAAAGTCTCAGTAGTAGAATAGATGAAGGAGAGGACAGAATATCTAAACTAGAAGACCAGTGGCAGACCTATCACAGTCCAACAAAGAGAAAGGCAAGCTAATAGAAAGGTATGAATGGGAACTCCAAGACATGTGGGACAAAATGAAAAGATCAAACATAAGAATTCAAGGTACAGCAGAAGGGGAAGAATTTCAATCCAGAGGCTTAGTAGGTGTTTTCCATAAAATCATAGAAGAAAATTTTCCCCAAATTGGGAAAGAAATGGCAATGCAGATACAAGAAGCATTTAGAACACCAAACAGACAAAACCTAGAAAGATCCTCTTCTCGCCATGTTATAATTAAACTTCTAAATACGCAAAACAAAGAAAATATACTGAAAGCAGTTAGAGAGAAAAAGCAAATGACATTTAAGGAGAAACCCATCACGGTCACAGCAGATTACTCAACACAAACCCTAAAAGCCAGGAGGGCCTGGAGTGATGTATTCCAAGTTCTGAAAGATAAAAACTGTCAACCAAGAAAATACTTGCAGGAATCTTTCATGCTGAAGAAAAAGAAAAACACACACAGCAGGAAATAGGAAAAAAGAAATCATACTCAACAGTTAGAACAAGTGAGTAAAACGAAAACCAGGAAGAACTACAAAACAAGAAAAATGGACAGATCAAATACATATCTTTTAATAATAACTCTTAATATCAATGGCCTCAATGCCCCAATCAAAAGACATAGACTTGCAGACTGGATTAAAAAGCAGGATCCTACCATCTGTTGCCTTCAGGAAACTCACATCTGATTAGAACATAGAAACATTCTTAGGGTGAAAGGTTTGAAAAAGATATATCAAGCAAATGGAACTAGAAAACAAGCAGGGGTTGCCATCCTAATGTCTGACAGGATAGACTTCAAACCAATATTAGTGAGGAGAGATAACACAGGTCACTTTATACTGATTAAAGGAATACTCCAACAGGAGGATATCACAATCCTAAACATTTATGCTCCGAACACAGGGGCCCCCAATTACATCAAACAAACACTATCGGACTTAAGGTCAGAGATAACACCTAACACAATAGTAGTGGGTGACTTCAATACCCCGCTCTAATCACTTGACAGGCCTACCCAACAAAAAATAAACAGAGAGGCATCTGCATTAAATGATATCATGGAACAAATGGACCTAACAGATATATACAGAACATTCCATCCAAATACTGCAGAATATACATTCTTCTCAGCGGCACATGGGTCATTCTCTAAAATAGACCATGTGATCGGACACAAATCAAATCTCAATAAATACAGGAAAATTGAAATAATCCCTTGTATGCTATCTGACCACAATGGGATTAAATTGCAAATCAACAACAAGAAAAACTACAGAGCATACAGAAATTCATGGAGACTAAAGAGTACATTATTGAATGATGTATGGGTCATTGAGGAAATTAAGAAGGAAATCAAGAAATTCATAGAATCAAATGATGATGAGAATACAACATACCAAAACCTTTGGGACACAATGAAGGCAGTCCTACGAGGGAAATTTATAGCTCTAAGTGCCTATATTAAGAAACTAGAGAGTTCACAACTAAACAATTTAATGGTTCACCTTAAGGCCTTGGAAAGGGAAGAACAAGGGAAACCAAAAATCAGTGGACGGGAAGAAATAATAAGGTTCGGGCAGAAATTAATGAAATGGAAACCAAAAAACAATCAAAAAAATCAATGAAACAAAGAGTTCGTTCTTTGAAAGGATTAACAAGATTGACAAACCCTTAGCAAATCTGACCAAAAGAAAGAGAGAAGAGACAAAAATTGATAAAATTAGAGATGAACAAGGCAACATCATAACAGATACCAAAGAAATTCAGAAAATCATACGGACATACTTTAAGAATATATATGCCTCTAAGTTTGAAAACCTGAAAGAAATGGATGATTTCCTTGATTTATATGACCCACCAAAATTAAATCAAGATGAGATAAACCATTTAAATAGACCTATAACAACCACAGAGATCCAAGCAGTCATAAAAAGTCTCCCAATTAAAAAAAGCCCAGGCCCAGATGGATTCACTACTGAATTTTACCAGACATTCCTGGAAGATCTAACACCAATGCTTCTCAAACTTTTCCATAAAATAGAAGAGGAAGGAATTCTACCGAAATCCTTCTATGAAGCCAGCATCACCCTGATACCCAAACTGGACAAAGACAGATCAAAAAAAAGAAAACTATAGACCAATCTCCCTCATGAACATAGATGCAAAAATTCTCAACAAAATACTGGCAAACAGAATACAAGAATATATCAGAAAGATTATTCACCCTGACCAAGTAGGCTTTATCCCAGAGATGCAGGGATGGTTCAACATACTCAAATCCATAAATGTAATACACCATATAAATGGTCTGAAGGACAAAAATCACATGGTCATCTCAATAGATGCAGAAAAGGCATTTGACAAAATCCAACACCCCTTCATGGTGAAAGTACTACAGAAACTTGGAATAGAAGGAACATATCTCAACATAACAAAAGCTATTTATGACAAACCTACAGCCAACATAATACTTAATGGGGAAAAACTTGAAGCTTTTCCTCTAAATTCAGGAACAAGACAAGGGTGTCCACTTTCCCCACTATTATTTAATATAGTATTGGAAGTCTTAGCCATAGCAATAAGGCAAGAGACACTCATAAAGGGGATACAAATTGGAAAGGAAGAGGTCAAATTATCATTATTTGCAGATGATATGATTCTATACATAACAGACCCTAAAGACTCTACCAGCAAATTATTAGAGCTGGTAAACACTTTTAGCAATGTAGCAGGATACAAAATAAACACAGAGAAATCAGTAGCTTTTCTATACACTAACAACAAACATGCAGAGGATGAAATCAGGGAATCTCTCCCATTCACAATTGTCTCAAAAAATACCTTGGAATTAACTTAACCAAGGAAGTGAAGGATCTCTACAATGAGAGTTATAAAAACCTTGAGCGACAAATTGCAGAAGACACAAGGAAATGGAAAGATATTGCATGCTCCTGGATTGGAAGAATCAATATATTGAAAATGTTAATCTTACCAAAAGCAATCTACAGATTTAATGCGATCACCATTTAAATCCCAATAGCATTCTTCACAGAAATAGAAAAAACAATACTAAAATTCATCTGGAAACACAAAAAACCTCGAATACCCAAAACAATTTTGCGTAACAAAAATCAGGCAGGTGGTATAACCATACCCGATTTTAAGTTATACTACAAAGCCATAGTAACAAAAACAGTATGGTACTGGCACAAGGACAGATAGGTAGATCAATGGAACAGAATAGAACACCCAAATATTAATCCAGGCAGCTACAGCTACCTGATTTTTGACAAAAACTCCAAAAATACTCATTGGAGAAAAGATAGCCTCTTTAACAAGTGGTGCTGGGAAAATTGGACAACGGTTTGTAAAAGGATAAACATAGATCCTTGCCTCTCTCCTTGCACAAGAGTCAAGTCCAAATGGATCAGGGACCTTAATATCAGACCTGAAACTCTGAAACTGCTAGAGGAAAAAGTAGGGGAAACTCTTCAACATATTGGAGTAGGCAAGGACTTTCTGAATATAACTCGAATTGCTCAGAGAGTAAAACCACTAATCAACCACTGGGACGTTATGAAATTACAAAGCTTTTGAACAGCAAAGGACACTGTGAATAGAGCAAAAAGAAAACCTACAGAATGGGAGAAAATCTTTGCCAGTTATACATCTGACAGAGGATTAATATCCAGAATATACAAAGAATTCAAAAAACAGAATAACAAGAATTCAAACAACCCAGTTAAAAAATGGGCTACGGAACTAAATAGAGAATTCACGGACGATGAAATACAGATGGCATATAAACATCTAAAAAATGTTCTACATCCTTAGCCATCAGGGAAATGCAAATTAAAACCACTTTTAGATCCCATTTTACTCCTGTCAGAATGGCTGCCATCAAGAAAACAAATGACAATAAATGTTGGCGTGGATGCGGAAAAACAGGAACACTTCTACACTGTTGGTGGGAATGTAAGCTGGTCCAGCCATTGTGGAAATCATTGTGGAGGTTCTTGAGACAGCTAGAGATAGATTTACCATATGATCCAGCTATAGCACTCCTAGGCATATATCCAGAGGACTCTTCTCACTACCTTAGAGATACTTGCAAAACCATGTTTATTGCTGCGTTATTCACAATAGCTTGGAAATGGAAGCAGCCTAGATTTCCCTCCACAGATGAGTGGATAATAAAGATGTGGTATATTTACACAATGGAGTTCTATTCAGCAGTAAAGAAAAATGAAATTATGAAATTTGCAGGGAAATGGATGGATCTGGAAAGGATTATACTTAGTGAGGTAACCCAGGTTCAGAAAGCCAATCATCACATGTTCTCTCTCATATGTGGATCCTAGCTACCAATGTATAGACTTTTGTATGAACTGGAACCAAAAATAGGTACCAGAAACCAATAAGCAGGTAAAAGGGTATAAGGGAGGGAAGAAAGGGAAGGACTTAAGTGTATGGTAATACACATATGTAAGTAGAAGACCTGAGTACAGGGAGGGGAATGGCCTTAGCGAGGTCATGGGAAGAGAATGCATACAAAAAGGGCAGTCAATAAGACTTATGTAACTTATAAGTCAATGTGACTTATAAGTCAATAAGACTTATGTAACATTACATTTTTGAATAAGGGCACGTCTAGAAGATGTAGACTGTTACTAGAAAATTTTCAGTACCTGGGATAGAATACCTTCCAGTGAGTTGTTGGCCAAGGAGTTCCCAGTAGCCTCCAAAACATTAAGGCTTTTGCCAAAGCCCTTGGTTTCCCTAGAGAAATAGATAGTAAGACCCTATTGCTGAAGACATCTCATTCCTGAGAGGCAAGGACACTGAGAAAGCAAGCTGGTGCTGAGCAGAAAACCTTCTCCCTGTAGACCAGCCAACTGAAAGCTGGAAAAAGCTGCACTGCATGCAGTGTATGGGAGACAGAAGCCATCAACAGTGAAAACAGTGGATGCTGAATACTCATGCTTGGGCAGACAGGCCCAATGATGAACGGGTGCAATAGTGGCATGTCTACTCTTGGGATAACCAACTGCTCAATAATTGGACTGAAGGCCCTCTCTACGGGAGGGAATACATACCCAGTACTGAAAAACGTAAGTAAAAGTCTATGGTAGCTGAGGTCATGAGCCTTGGGGGTATAAGCTTGCTCATGTCTGACTAAATGTATATATTATTCCCACCAAGTTTCCCTGGGGACACTACACTAAATGTTCATGTTCACATATTAAAGCTACTCTCACTTCTGGCTATAGAAGCTTCTCTTTTCAGATGGTGATGACCACTGGGATGACACAAAAGGCAACATAGTGCTGAGAAGAAGGTATGGAGGAGTGCCTAGCACTGAAACAACTCCGTCACATCCTCCAGTGGCTCAGGGACCATTGCAGAAGAGGGGGCGGATAGAAAGGAAGAGCCAAAGGAAGGATATGACCTCTTACAATGCGGCTGCCCAGACAGAAATTGGCCTCAATATCCATGACTTTGCAGTGTGTAGCAATACCTTTGCAAGACCCTCAAAATAGAAGAGAAAGATGATTTCATCAAATTAGGAGAGAGACTAATGGAGAAAGGGAGGGGATATGATGGAGACCGGAGTTCTAAAGTGGAATGGGGGAGGGGGGAAATATCGGTGGGTTTTTTTTTGGTATGTAAGATTAAAAGTCAATAAAATAATTTAAAAAAAAAGAAAAGAAGGGATCATCCATTCCAAAGATAACAGTAAACACCTGCATTGACCAGACGGATCATGTATTCCTTAGGTAAAGATGAACACCTGCATTGCACAGAGGGATCACCCATTCCTAAGATAACGGTAAACACCTGCAATGAACAGAGAGATCATCTATTCCTTAGGTAAAGATCAACACCTGCATTGCACAGAGGGATCATCGATTCCTTAGATAAAGGTAAACACCTGCATTGCACAGAGGGATCATATCCATTCCTTAGGTGATGGTAAACACATACATTGAAGAGAGGGATCATCCATTCCTTAGGTAATGATCAACACCTGCATTGCACAGAAGGATCATCCATGTCTTATGTAAAGGTAAACACCTACATTGCACACAGAGAACATCCATTCCTTTTGTAAAGGTAAACACCTTCATTGCACACAGAACACATCCATTCCTTTTGTAAAGGTAAACACCAGCATTGAACAGAGGGATCTTTCATTTCTGAGGTAATAGTAAACACCTGCACTTCACAGAGGGATCATCCATTCCTAAGACAAACATAAACACCCGCAATGCACATAGGCATCACCCATTCCTTAGGGAAAGCTAAAAACCTGCATTGCACAAAGGGATCATCCATTCCTTAGGTAACTGTAAACACCTGAATTGAACAGAGGGTTACATCCAGGTTACATCCACTCCTTAGGTAATAGTAAACGCCTCCAATGCACAGAGGGATCATCAATTACGAAGGTAAATGTAAACACCTACCATGCACAGAGGGATCGTCTATTCCTTAGGTAAGTGTATACACCTGCATTGCCCCGGGGGACTATCCAATCCTTAATTAAAGGTAGAAACCTGGTTTGAAGAGATGGATCATCTTTATTTAGGTTAAGGTAGACACCTGCATTGAACAGAGGGATCATTCTTTTCTTAGGTAACGTTAAACACTTGCATTGCACAGAGGGATCATCAATTCATTAGGTAATGGTAAACACCTGCAGTGATCAGAGAGATCATCCATTCCTTAGATGACAAGAAACACCTGCATGAACAAAGGGATCATCCATTACTTAGGTAACTGTAAACACCTGCATTGAGCAGAGGGATGATCCAGTCCTAAGATAACTGTAAACATCTGTATGGAGCAGAGGGATCATCTCTTCCGTAGGGAAAGATCAACACCTCCATTGCACAGAGGGATCATATATTTCCTTAGGTAAAGGTAAACACCTGCATTGCACAGAGGGATCATCCATTCCTTATGTAACTGTAAACACCTTCATTGAACAAAGGGATCATACATTCCTTAGGTAACTGTAAACACCAGCATGGAACAGAGGTGTCATATATTCCTTAGGTAAAGGTGAACATATTCATTGCACACAGGGATCATCCAATCTTTAGGTAAAGGTCAACACCTGCATTGCACAGAGGGACCATACATTCCTTAGGTAAAGGTCAATATCTGCCGGGCCTATAGGGATCATCCATAATTTATGTAAAGGTAAACAACTGCATTGCACACAGGGAACATCCATTCCTTAGATAATAGTAAACGCCTGCAATGCACAGAGGGATCATCAAATGTGAAGGTAAATGTAAACACCTACCATGCACAGAGGGATCATCTATCCCTTAGGTAAGGGAATACACCTGCATTGCACCGGGGGATTATTCATTCCTTTGGTAATGGTAAACATCTGCAGTGATCAGAGATATCATCCATTCCTTAGATGATGGGAAACAGCTGCATGAACAAAGGGATATCCATTACTTAGGTAATTGTAAACACCAGAATTGAGCAGAGGGATTATCCATTCCTAAGATAACGGTAAACACCTGTATGGAACAGAGTGATAATCTATTCCTTAGGTAAAGATCAACCCTTGCATTGCACAGAGGATCATCCATTCCTTAGGTAAAGGTAAACACCAGGATTACACACAGAGAACATCCATTCCTTTTGTACAGGTCAACACCAGAATTGAACAGAGGGATGTTTCATTCCTTAGGTAATAGTAAACACCTGCAATTCACAGAGGGATCATCCATTCCTAAAACAAATATAAACACCTGCAATGAACAGACGGATCATCCATTCCTTGGGTGAAGCTAAAAACGTGCATTGCACAGAGGGTTCATCCATTCCTTAGGTAAGTGTGAACAGCTGCATTAAACAGAGAGATCATCCATTCCTTAGATAAGGGTAAGCACCTGCATTGAACAGAGACATCATCCATTCCTTAGGCAAAGATCAACACTTGCATTGCAAAGAGGGATCATATAATTCCTCTAGGTAAAGGTAAACACCTGCATTGAACAGAGGGAACTTCCATTCCTTAAGTAATGATCAACACCTGCATTAAACCGAGGGATAATCCATTCCTTAGTAAAGGTCAACACCTGCATTGCCCAGAGGGATCATCCATTCCTTAGGTAAAGGTCAGTACCTGTTGGCACAGAGGGATCATCCGTATTTTATGTAAAGGTAAACACCTGCATTGCACACAGGGAACATCCACTCCTTAGGTAATAGTAAACGCCTGCAATACCCAGAGGGATCATCAATTGCGAAGGTAAATGTAAACACCTATCATGTACAGAGGGATCATCTATTCCTTAGGTAAGGGTATACACATGCATTGCATCGGGGGATTATCTATTCCTTAAGTAAAGATAGAAACATGGTTTGAAGAGATGGATCATCATTCATTAGGTAAAGGTAGACACCTGCATTTAACAGAGGGATCATCCATTCCTTAGGTAACATTAAACACCTCCATTTCACAGAGGGATCATCTATTCTTTAGGTAATGGTAAACACCTGCAGTGATCAGAGAGATCATCCATTCCTTAGATGACAGGAAACACCTGCATGAACAGAGGGATCATCCATTACTTAGGTAACTGTAAACAACTGCATTGAGCAGAAGCATCCTCCAGTCCTAAGATAACGGTAAACACCTTTATGGAACAGAGGGATCATCTATTCCTTAGGTAAAGGTAAACACCTGAATTGCACACAGGGAACATCCATTTCTTTGGTAGTCGTAAACACCTGCAATGCACAGACGGATCATCAATTCCAAAAGTAAATGTAAACACCTAACATGCACAGAGGGATACTCTATTCCTCAGGTAAGGGTATACACCTGCATTGCTCCACGGGATTATCCATTCCTTAAGCTAAGGTAGAAAACTGGTTTGAAGAGATGGATCATCCTTCTTTAGGTAAAGTTAGACACCTGCGTTGAACAGAGGTAACTTCCATTTTTTAGATATCATTAAACACCTGCATTGCATAGAGTGACCATCCATTCCTTAGGTAATGATAAACATCTGCAGTGATCAGAGGGATCATCCATTCCTTAGATAACCGAAACAACTGCATTGAACAGAAGGATCATCCATTAGGCAAATATCAAAACTTCCACTGCACAGAGGTATCATGTAATTCCTTAGGTAAAGATCAACACCTGCATTGCACAGAGGATCATAGATTCATTAGGTAAAGGTAAACACCTGGATTGCACACAGACAAAATCCATTCCTTTTGTAAAGATAAATACCAGCATTGAACAGAGAGATATTTCATTCCTTCGGTAATTCTAAACACCTGCAATACACAGAGTGATAATCCATTACTAAGACAAGTATAAACACCTGCAATGCACAGACGGATCATCCGTTCCTTAGGTGAAGCTAAAAACCTGCATTGCACAGAGGGATCATCCATTCCTTAGGTAACTGTAAACAGCTGCATTTAACAGAGGGAACATCCATTCCCTACATCAGGGTAAGCACCTGCATTGAACAGAGACATCATCTATTCCTTAGGCAAAGATCAACACCTGCATTTCACAGAGGGATCATCCATTCCTTAGGTAAAGGTCAACACCTGCCTGGCCCAGAGGGATCATCCATTCCTTATGTAGTGGTCAACACCTGCATTGAACAGAGGGATCATCCATTCCTTAGGTAAAGAACAACACATGCCTGGCCCAGAGGGATCATCCAATCCTTATGTAAAGGTCGACACCTGCATCGCACACAGAGAACAACCATTCTTTTCATAAAGGTAAACAACTGCATTGAACAGAGGGATCTTTGATTCACAAAAGGATCATCCATTCCTTAGGTAAAGTTAAACACCTGCACTGAACAGAGGGATCTTCCATTCCATAGGTAATAGTAAACACCAGCACTCCACAAAGGGATCATCCATTCCTTAGGTAAGGGTAAACACCGCATTGTGCAGAGGGATCATCAATTCCTAAGGTAACTGTAAACACCTTCGTTGAACAGAGGGATCATACATTCCTTAGATGATGGTAAACACCTTCATTGAACAGATGTGTCATATAATCCTTAGATAAAGGTGAACATATTCATTGCACAGAGGGATCATCCATTCCTTAGATAAAGGTCAACACCTGCATTGCACTGAGGGATCATCCATTCCTTAAGTAAAGGTCAACACCTGCGTAGCCCAGAGGGATCATCCATATTTTATGTAAAGGTAAACACCTGCATTGCACACAGGGAACATCCATTCCTTAGGTAATAGTAAACGCCAGCAATGCACAGAGGGATCATCAATTCCTAAGGTAAATATAAACACCTTCCATGCACAGAGGGATCGTCTATTCCTTAGGTAGGGTATACACCTGCATTGCCCCGGGGGATTTACCATTCCTTAAGGAAAGGTAGAAACCTGGTTTGAAGAGATGGATCATCCCCTTAAGGTAAAGGTAGACACCTGCGTTGAACAGAGGGATCATCTATTCCTTAGGTAACATTAAACACCTGCATTGTGCAGAGGGATCATCCATTCTTAGGTAATGGTAAACACCTACATTGATCAGAGTGATCATCCATTCCTAAGATGACAGGAAACAGCTGCAAGAACAGAGGGATCATCCGTTACTTAGGTAACTGTAAACACCTGCATTGAGCAGAGGGATCATCCAGTCCTAAGATAATGGTAAGCACCTATATGGAACAGAGGGATCATCTATTCCTTAGATAAAGGTCAACACCTGCATTGCACAGAGGGATCATCTATTCCTTAGGTGATGTTAAACAACTGGATTGCCCACAGAGTACATCCATTCCTTTTCTAAAGGTAAACAGCAGCATTGACCAGAGGGATCTTTCATTCCTAATGTAATAGTAAATACCTGCAATGCACAGCGGGATCATCCATTCCTAAGACAAATATAAACACCTGCAATGCACATACAGATCTTCCATTCCTTAGGTGAAGCTAAAATCCTGCATTGCACAGAGGGATCATCCATTCCTTAGGTAAATGTAAACAGCTGCATTGAACATAGGGATCATCCATTCCATAGATCAGGGTAAGCACTTTCATTGAACAGAGACATCATCTATTCCTTTGGCAAAGATCAACACCTTCATTGCACAGATGGATCATATAATTCCTTAGGTAAAGTTGAACACCTGCATTGCACAGAGGTATCATCCATTCCTTAGGTAATGGTAAACACCTGGTTGCACGAAAGGATCATCCATTCCTTAGATAAGGATAATCACCTGCATTGAACAGAGGGATCATCCATTCCTTGGGTAAAGGTCAGCACCTGCCTGGCCCAGAGGGATCTTCCATTCCTTATGTAATGGTCAACAACTGCATTGCACAGAGGGAACATCCATTCCTTAGGGAAAGGTCAACACCTGCCTGGCCCAGAGGGATCATCCATTCCTTAAATAAAGGTAAACACCTGCATCGCACACAGAGAACATCCATTCCTTTTGTAAAGGTAAACAACTGCATTGAACAGAGGGATCTTTAATTCCTTATGTAAGAGTAAACATCTGCAATGCACAGAGGCATTATCCATTCCTCAAACAAATATAAACACCTGCAATGCACAGAGGGATCATCCATTCCTTAGGTAAAGGTATACACCTGCATTGAACAGAGGGATCTTCCATTCCATAGGTAATAGTAAACACCTGCAATGCACAGAGGGATCATTCATTCCTTAGGTAGGGGTAAACACCTGAATTGAACAGAGGGATCTTCCTTTCCTTAAGTAATGATCAACACCTGCATTGAACAGAGGGATCATCCATTCCTTAGGTAAAGGTCAACACCTGCATTGAACATAGGGATCATCCATTGCTTAGGTATAGGACAACACCTGCATTGCCAAGAGGGATCATCCATTCCTTAGGTAAAGGTCAACACCTGCCTTGCCCAGAGGGATCATCCATAACTTATGTAAATGTAAACACCTGCATTGCACACAGGGAACATCCATTCCTTAGGTAATAGTAAACACCTGCAATGCACTTAGGGATCATCAATTCCGAAGAAAAATGTAAACACCTACCGTACACAGAGGGATCATCTCTTCCTTAGGTAAGGGTATAAACCTGCATTGCACCGGGGGATTATCCATTCCTTAAGTAAAAGTACAAACCTGGTTTGAAGAGATGGATCATCCTTCTTTAGGTAAAGGTTGACACCTGCATTGAACAGAGGGATCATCCATTCCTTAGGTAACATTAAACACCTGCATTGCACAGATGGATCATCTAATCCTTTGGCAAAGATCAACACCTGCATTGCACAGAGGGATCATATAATTCCTTAGGTAAAGGTAAACACCTGCATTGCACAGAGGGATCATCCATTTCTTACATAATGGTAAACACCTGAATTGCACAGTGGGATCATCCATTCCGTAGATACCGGTAAACACCAGCATTGAACAGAGGGATCATTCATTCCTTAGGTAATGGTCAACACCTGCATTGCACAGAGGCATCATCCATTCCTTAGGTAAAGGTCAACACCTGACTGGCTGAGAGGGATCATCCATACCTTATGTAAAGGTAAACACTTGCATTGCACACAGGGAACATCCATTCCTTAGGTAATAGTAAACACCTGCAATGCACAGAGGGATCATCAATTCCGAAGGTAAATGTAAGCACCTACAATGCACAGAGGGATCTTCTATTCCGTAGGTAAGGGTATACACCTGCATTGCACTGGGGGATCATCCATTCCTTAAGTAAAGGTAGAAACCTGGTTTGAAGACAGGAATCATCCTTGTTTGGGCAAAGGTAGACACCTGCGTTGACAGAGGGATCATCCATTCCTTAGGTAATATTAAACACCTGCATTGCACAGAGGAAACATCCATTACTTAGGTAATAGTAAACACCTGCACTGATCAAAGGGATCATCTATTCCTTGGATAACAGGAAACACTTGCATTGAACACAGGGATCATCCATTCCTTAGGTAAGTGTAAACACCTGCAGTGATCAGAGAGATCATCCATTCCTTAGATGACAGGAAACACCTACATGAACAGAGGGAATATCCATTCCTTAGGTAACTGTAAACACCTGCATTGATCAGAGGGATCATCAAGTCCTAAGATAACAGTAAACACCTGTATGGAACAGAGGGATCATCTATTCCTTAGGTAAAGATCAACACCTGCATTGCACAGGGGATCATCCATTCCTTAGGTAAAGGTAAAAACCTGCATTGCACAAAGGAAACACCCATTCCTTTTGTAAATGTAAACACCAGCATTGAACAGAGGGATCGTTCATTCCTTAGGTAATAGTAAACACCTGCAATGCCCAGAGTGATCATCCATTCCTAAGACAAATATAAACACCGGCAATGCACAGATGGATCATCCATTCCTTAGGTCAAGCTAAAAATCTGCATTGCACAGAGGGATCATCCATTCCTTAGGTAAAGGTAAACAGCTGCATTGAACAGAGGGATCATCCATTCCTTAGATAAGGGTAAGCACCTGCATTGAACAGCGACATCATCTATTCCTTAGGCAAAGATCAACACCTGCATTGCACAAAGGGATCATATAATTCCTTAGGTAAAGGTAAACACCTGCATTGCACAGAGGGATCATCCATTCCTTAGTTAATGGTAAACACCTGGATTGCACAGAGGGATCATCCATTCCGTAGATAATGGTAAACACCTGCATTGAACAGAGGGATCATCCATTCCTTAGATAAGGGTAAACAACTGAATTGAACAGAGGGATCATCCATTCCTTAGGTAAATGTAAACACCTGCCATGCACAGAGGGATCATCTATTCCTTAGGTAAAGGTGAACACCTGCATTGCACAGAGGGATCATCCAATCCTTAGGTAAGTTCAACACCTGCATTGAACAGATGTGTCATTCATTCCTTAGGTAAAGGTCAACACCTTCCTGTCCAAGAGGGATCATCCCTTCCTTATGTAAATGTAAACACGTGCAATGCACACAGTAAACACCAGTTCCTTTAGTCAAGGTAACGACCTGCATTGAACAGAGGGATCTTCCATTCCTTAGGGAATAGTAAACAACTGCAACTCACAGAGGGATCATCCATTCTTAAAGTAAATGTAAACATCTGCAATGCACAGAGCGATCACCCATTCCTTAGGAAAGGTCAACACCTGCCTGGCCCAGAGGCATCATCCTTTCCTTATGTGAAGTTAAACACCTGCATTGAACACAGGGAACATCCATTACATTGGTAAAGGTAAACACATTGCATTGAATAGACGGATCATCCATTCCTGAGGTAAAGGTAAACACCTGCATTGAACAGAGGGATCTTCCATTCCATAGTTAATAGTAAACACCTGCAATGCACAAAGGGATCATCCATTCCTTAGGTAAAGTAAACACCTGCATTGCACAGAGGGATCATCCATTCCTTAGGTAAATGTTAACACCTTCATTGAACAGAGGGATCACACATTCCTTAGATAAAGGTAAACACCTGCATTGAACAGAGGGATCATCTATTCCTTAGGTAAAGGTAAACACCTGCATTGAACAGAGGTGTCATATATTCCTTAGGTAAAGGTCAACATATTCATTGCACAGAGGGATCATCCATTCCTTAGGTAAAGGTCAACACCTGCATTGCACAGAGGGATCATCCATTCCTTAAGTAAAAATCAACACCTGCATTGAACAGAGGGATCATCCATTCCTTAGGTAAAGGTCAACACCTGCATTACACAGAGGGATCATCCATTCCTTAGGTAAAGGTCAACACCTGACTGGCCAAGAGGGATCATCCACACCTTATGTAAAGGTAGACACCTGCATTGCACACAGGGAACATCCATTCCTTAGGTAATAGTAAACACCTGCAATGCACAGAGGGATCACCAATTCCAAAGGTAAATGTAAGCACCTACAATGCACAGAGGGATAATCTATTCCTTAGGTAAGGGTATACACCTGAATTGCACTGGGGGATCATCCATTCCTTAAGAAAAGGTAGAAAACTGGTTTGAAGAGAGGATCATCCTTCTTTGGGCAAAGCTAGACACCTGCGTTGAACAGAGGGATCATCCATTCCTTAGGTAACATTAAACACCTGCATTGCACAGAGGAATCATGCATTAGTTAGGTAATAGTAAACACCTGCACTGATCAAAGGGATCATCCATTCCTTAGATAACGGGAAACACCTGCATTGAACAGAGGGATCATCCATTCCTTAGATAATGGTAAACACCTGCATTGAACAGAGGGATCATCCATTCCTTAGATAAAGGTAAACACCTGCATTGAACAGAGGGATCATCCATTCCTTAGGTAATGGTCAACACCTGCATTGCACAGAAGGATCATCGATGTCCTATGTAAAGGTAAACACCTACATTGCACACAGAGAAAATCCATTCCTTTTGTAAAGTAAACACCTTCATTGCACACAGAAAACATCCATTCCTTTTGTAAAGGTAAACACCTGCATTGAACAGAGGGATCTTTCATTCCTGAGGTAATAGTAAACACCTGCACTGCACAGAGGGATCATCCATTCCTAAGAAAAATATAAACACCTGCAATGCACAGAGGGATCATCCATTCCTTAGGTAAAGCTAAAAGCCTGCATTGTACAGAGGGATCATCCATTCCTTGCGTAACTGTAAACACCTGCATTGAACAGAGGGATCATCCATTCCTCAGAGAAGATAAGCACCTGAATTGAACAGACGGATCATTTATTCCTTAGGTGAAGATCAACACCTGCATTGCACAGAGGGATCATATCATTCCTTAGGTAAAGGTAAACACCTGCATTGCACAGAGAGATCATCCATTCCTTAGGTAATGGTAAACACCTGCATTGAACAGAGGGATCATCCATTCCTTAGGTAATCTTAATGACCTGCATTGAACAGAGGGAATCATCCATTCCTTAAGACAAGGGTAAAAACCTGCATTGAACAGAGAGATCATCCATTCCTTAGGTAAATGTCAAACACCTGCATTGCACAGAGGGAATCATCCATTCCTTAGGTAAAGGTAAACACCTGCATTGCACAGAGGGATCATCCATTCCTTTTCTAAATGGTAAACACCAGCATTGAAAGAGGATCTTTCATCCCTTAGGTAATAGTAAACACCTGCAATGCACAGAGGGATCATCCATTCCTTAGACAAATATAAACACCTGCAATTCACAGAGGGATCATCCATTCCTTAGGTAAAGCTGAAAACCTGCAATGAACAGAGTTATCATCCATTCCTTAGATAAAGGTAAACACCTGCATTGAACAGAGGGATCATCCATTCCTTAGGTAAATGTAAACACCTGCATTGCACAGAGGGATCATCCATTCCTTAGGTAAAGGTAAACACCTGCATTGAACAGAGGGATCATCCAATCCTTAGGTAATTTCAACACCTGCATTGAACAGAGTGATCATCCATTCCTTAGGTAAAGGTCAACACCTGCCTGGCACAGAGGAATCATCCATTCCTTATGTAAAAGTAAACACCTGCATTGCACACAGAGAACATCCATTCCTTTTGTAAAGGTAAACACCAGCATTGAACAGAGGGATCTTTCATCCCTTAGGTAATAATAAAAACCTGCAATGCCCAGAGGGATTAGCCATTCCTTAGACAAATATAAACGCCTGCAATTCACAGAGGGATCATCCATTCCTTAGGTAAAGCTGAAAAGCTGCATTGAACAGAGTGATCATCCATTCCTTAGATAATGGTAAACACCTGCATTGAACACAGGGAACATCCATTACATTGGTAAAGGTAAACACATTGCATTGAAAAGACGGATCATCCATTCCTGAGGTAAAGGTAAACACCTGCATTGAACAGAGGGATCTTCCATTCCATAGTTAATAGTAAACACCTGCATTGCACAGAGGGATCATCCATTCCTTAGATAACGTTAAACACCTGCATTGCACACAGGGAACAGCCATTCCTTAGGTAATAATAAACACCTGTTTTACGCAGAGGGATCATCAATTCCGAACGTAAATGTAAACACGTACAATGCACAGAGGGATCGTCTATTCCTGAGGTAAGGGTATACACCTGCATTGCCATGGATGATCATCCATTCCGTAAGTATAGGTAGAAAGCTGGTTTGAAGAGAGGGATCATCCTTTTTTAGGTAAAGGTAGACACCTGCGTAGAACAGAGGGATAATCCATTCCTTAAGTAACATTAAACACCTGCATTGCACAGAGGGATTCCCCATTTGTTAGGTAACTAACTGTAAACACCTGCATTGAACAGAAGGATTTTCATTTCATTCGATAACGTAACTGTTGAACACCATGCATTGAACAGTAAGGTTCAAAACCATTTGCACAGAGCAATGATACATTCTTAGGGTAAGTTCAACGCCTGCCTGGCCCAGAGGGAATATCCATTCCTTATGTAAAGGTAAACACCTGCATTGCACACAGGGAACATTCATTCCTTAGGTAAAGGTAAACACCGCCATTGCACAGAGGTATCATCCATTTCTTAGACAATGTTAAACACCTGCATTGAACAGAGGTATCATCCATTCCTTAAGTAATGGTAACCACCTGTATTGACCAGAACGATCATGTATTCCATAGGTAACTGTAAACACCTTCATGAACGGAGGGATATTCCTTTCCTTAAATAATAGTGAACACCTGCATTGAATAGAGGGATTATCAATTCTTTTGGTAAAGGTCAACACCTGCATTGAACAGAGGGATCATCCATTCCTTAGAGAATGGTCAACACCTGCATTGCACAGAAGGATCATCCATGTCTTATGTAAAGATAAACACCTACATTGCACACAGAAAACATCCATTCATTTTGTAAAGGTAAACACCTGCATTGAACAGAGGGATCTTTCATTCCTTAGGTAATAGTAAACACCTGCATGGCACAGAGGGATCATCCATTCCTTAGATAAATAGTAACAGGGATCATCCATTCCTTAGGTAAATATAAACACCTGCATTGCACAGAGGGATCATCCATTCCTTAGGTAACTGTAAACACCTGCATTGCACAGAGGGGATCATCCATTCCTTTTCTAAAGGTAAACACCTGCATTGACACAGAGGGATCATCCATTCCTTAGGTAATAGTAAACACCTGCAATGCACAGAGGGATCATCCATTCCTTAGGTAAAGGTAAACACCTGCATTGCACAGAGGGGATCATCCATTCCTTAGGTAAAGTAAACACCTGCATTGCACAGAGGGATCATCCATTCCTTAGGTAAAGGTAACACCTGCATTGAACAGAGGGATCATCCATTCCTTAGATAATGGTAAACACTGCATTGAACAGAGGGATCATCCATTCCTTAGGTAAAGATCAACACCTGCATTGCACAGAGGGATCATCCATTCCTTAGGTAAAGGTAAAACACCTGCATTGCACAGAGGGGATCCATTCCTTAGGTAAAGGTAAACACCTGCATTGCACAGAGGATCATCCATTCCTTAGATAAAGGTAAACACCTGCATTGCACAGAGGGATCATCCATTCCTTAGGTAAAGGTAAACACCTGCATTGCACAGAGGGATCATTCGTTCCTTAGGTAAACACCTACATTGAACAGAGGGATCATCCATTCTTAGGTAAAGGTAAACACCTGCATTGAACAGAGGGATCATCCATTCCTTAGGTAAAGGTAAACACCTGCATTGAACAGAGGGATCATCCATTCCTTTTGGTAAAGGTAAACACCTGCATTGAACAGAGGGATCATCCATTCCTTAGGTAAAGGTAAACACCTGCATTGCACAGAGGGATCATCCATTCCTTAAACAAAGGTAAACACCTGCATTGCACAGAGGGAACATCCATTCCTTAGGTAAAGGTAAACACCTGCATTGCACAGAGGGATCATCCATTCCTTAGGTAATAGTAAACACCTGCAATGCACAGAGGATCATCCATTCCTTAGGTAAAGGTAAACACCTGCATTGCACAGAGGGATCATCCATTCCTTAGGTAATGATAAACACCTGCATTGAACAGAGGGATCATCCATTCCTTAGGTAAAGGTAAACACCTGCATTGAACAGAGGGATCATCCATTCCTTTAGGTAAAGGTAAACACCTGCATTGCACAGAGGGATCATCCATTCCTTAGGTAAAGGTAAACACCTGCATTGCACAGAGGGATCATCAATTCCTTAGGTAACTGTAAACACCTGCATTGCACAGAGGGATCATCCATTCCTTAGGTAATAGTAAACACCTGCAATGAACAGAGGGATCATCCATTCCTTAGGTAAATGTAAACACCTGCAGTGCACAGAGGGATCATCCATTCCTTAGGTAAAGCTAAACACCTGAATTGCACAGACGGAACATCCAATCCTTAAGTAATAGTAAACACCTGGTTGCACAGAGGGATATTCCATTCCTTAGATAAGGTAAGCACCTGCTTTGAACAGAGGGATCATGCATTCCTTAGGTAAAGGAAAACACCTGAATTGCACAGAGGGATCGTCCATTCCTTAGGTAAAGGTCAATACCTGCCTGGTACAGAGGGATCATCCATTCCTTATGTAATGGTCAACACCTGCACTGAACAGAGGGATCATCCATTCCTTAGGTAATGGTAAACACCTGCATTGCACAGAGGGATAATCCATTCATTAGGTAACAGTAAACACCTGCATTGAACAGAGGGATCATCCATTCCTTAGGTAAAAGTAAACAACTGCATTGCACAGAGGGATCATCCATTCCTTAGGTAAAGGTAAACACCTGCATTGCTGAGAGGGATCATCCATTCCTTAGGTAAAGGTAAACACCTGCATTGCACAGAGGGATCATCCATTCCTTAGGTAATAGTAAACACCTGCATTGCACAGAGGGATCATCCATTCCTTATGGAACAATAAACACCTGCATTGCACACAGGGATCATCCATTGCTTAGGTAATGGTAAACACATGCAGTGATCAGATGGAAGATCGATTCCTTAGATAACGGTAAACAGCTGCATTGAACAGAGGGATCAACCGTTCTTTAGGTAAAGGTAAACACCTGCATTGACAGAGGATCATCCATTCCTTAGGTAATATTAAACACCTGCATTGCACAGAGGGAACATCCATTCCTTAGGTAAAGGTAAACACCTGCATTGATCAGAGGATCATCCATTCCTTAGATAACAGGTAAACACCTGCATTGAACAGAGGGGATCATCCATTCCTTAGGTAATGTAAAAACCTGCATTGATCAGAGGGATCATCCATTCCTTAGATAACAGGAAACACCTGCATTGAACAGAGGGATCATCCATTCCTTAGGTAACTGTAAACACCTGCATTGATCAGAGGATCATCCATTCCTAAGATAACAGTAAACACCTGCATTGAACAGAGGGATCATCTATTCCTTAGGTAAAGATCAACACCTGCATTGCACAGGGGATCATCCATTCCTTAGGTAAAGGTAAAAACCTGCATTGCACAGAGGATCATCCATTCCTTTTGTAAATGTAAACACCTGCATTGAACAGAGGGATCATCCATTCCTTAGGTAATAGTAAACACCTGCAATGCACAGAGTGATCATCCATTCCTTAGACAAATATAAACACCTGCAATGCACAGATGGATCATCCATTCCTTAGGTAAAGCTAAACACCTGCATTGCACAGAGGGATCATCCATTCCTTAGGTAAAGGTAAACACCTGCATTGAACAGAGGGATCATCCATTCCTTAGATAACTGTAAACACCTGCATTGAACAGAGACATCATCCATTTCTTAGGCAAAGATCAACACCTGCATTGCACAGAGGGATCATCCATTCCTTAGGTAAAGGTAAACACCTGCATTGCACAGAGGGATCATCCATTCCTTAGTTAATGGTAAACACCTGGATTGCCCAGAGAGGGATCATCCATTCCGTAGATAAAGGTAAACACCTGCATTGAACAGAGGATCATCCATTCCTTAGATAAAGGTAAACACCTGCATTGAACAGAGGGATCATCCATTCCTTAGGTAAATGTAAACACCTGCATTGCACAGAGGGATCATCCATTCCTTAGGTAAAGGTGAACACCTGCATTGCACAGAGGGATCATCCAATCCTTAGGTAATTTCCACCTGCATCAAACAGATGGTCATCCATTCCTTAGGTAAAGGTCAACACCTTCAATGCAAGAGGGATCATCCATTCCTTATATAAATGTAAACACCTGCAATGCACAGAGTAATCATCCATTCCTTTAGTCAAAGGTAAACACCTGCATTGAACAGAGGGATCATCCATTCCTTAGGTAATAGTAAACACCTGCAACTGACAGAGGGATCATCCATTGTTAAAGTAAATGTAAACACCTGCAATGCACAGAGTGATCATCAATTCCTTAGGTAAGGTCAAAACACCTGCCTTGCCCAGAGGGATCATCCATTCCTTATGTAAAGTTAAACACCTGCATTGAACAGAGGGATCATCCATTCCTTAAAAAGGTAAACACATTGCATTGAGTAGAGGGATCATCCATTCCTTAGGTAAAGGTAAACACCTGCATTGAACAGAGGGATCATTCCATTCCATAGTTAATAGTAAACACCTGTAATGCACAGAGGGATCATCCATTCCTTAGGTAAAGGTAAACACCTGCATTGCACAGAGGGATCATCCATTCCTTAGGTAAAGGTTAACACCTGCATTGAACAGAGGGATCTCCATTCCTTAGATAATGGTAAACACCTGCATTGAACAGAGGGATCATCCATTCCTTAGGTAAAGGTAAACACCTGCATTGAACAGAGGATCATCCATTCCTTAGGTAAAGTCAACATATTCATTGCACAGAAGGATCATCCATTCCTTAGGTAAAGGTCAACACCTGCATTGCCAAGAGGGATCATCCATTCCTTAGTAAAAATAAACACCTGCATTGAGCAGAGGGATCATCCATTCCTTAGGTAAAGTTCAACACCTGCATTGAACAGAGGATCATCCATTCCTTAGGAAAAGGTCAACACCTGACTGGCCAAGAGGGATCATCCATTCTTTAGATAATGGTAAGCACCTGCATTGCACACAGAGAACATCCATTCCTTAGGTAATAGTAAACACCTGCAATGCACAGAGGATCACCAATTCCTTAGGTAAAGGTAAACACCTGCAATGCACAGAGGGATCATCCATTCCTTAGGTAAGGGTATACACCAGAATTGCAAATCACCATTCCTTAAGAAAAGGTAGAAAACTGGTTTGAAGAGAGTGATCATCCTTCTTTGGGCAAAGCTAGACACCTACGTTGAACAGAGGGATCATCCATTCCTTAGGTAACATTAAACACCTCCATTGCACAGAGGAATCATGCATTAGTTAGTTAATAGTAAACACCTGCACTGATCAAAGGGATCATCCATACCTGAGATAACGGGAAACACCTGCATTGAACTGAGGGATCACCCATTCCTAAGATAATGGTCAACACCTGCATTGAACAGAGGGATCATCCATTCCGTAGATAAAGGTAAACACCTGCATTGAACAGAGGGATCATCCATTCCATAGGTAATGGTGAACACCTGCATTGCACAGAAGGATCATCGATGTCCTATGTAAAGGTAAACACCTACATTGCACAGAGAGAAGATCCATTCCTTTTGTAAAGGTAAACACCTTCATTCCACACAGAAAACATCCACTCCTTTTGTAAAGGTAAACACCTACATTGAACAGAGGGATCTTTCATTCCTGAGGTAATAGTAAACACCTGCACTGCACAGAGGGATCATCCATTCCTAAGAAAAATATAAACACCTGCATTGCACAGAGGGATCATCCATTCCTTAGGTAAAGCTAAAAGCCTGCATTGCACAGAAGGATCATCCATTCTTTACGTAACTGTAAACACCTGCATTGATCAGAGGGATCATCCATTCCTCAGAGAAGATAAGCACCTGAATTGAACAGACGGATCATTTATTCCTTAGGTGAAGGTCAACACCTGCATTGCACAAAGGGATCATATCATTCCTTAGGTAAAGGTAAACACCTGCATTGCACAGACAGATCATCCATTCCTTAGGTAATGGGCAACACCTGCATTGCACACAGGGATCATCGATTCCTTAGGTATCTTAATGAGCTGCATAGAACAGAGGAATCATCCATTCCGTAGACAAGGGTAAGCACCTGCATTGAACAGAGACATCATC